>PVIC010022066.1:0-28002 GCA_004025085.1 Thryonomys swinderianus
GTAAATAGTAAGAATATTTATTTCAAAGAAATATAGTGAAGTTTAAATTAGATAATGTGCCCCATGACTGAGGAAGTATAGACATCAATAAACTGAGATTGAATCTGAAGCCTACAAATGAATTTTAGGAGATGGTAAACAATTTACCTGCTATCCATTACCTCTGCTATCTACTACTCTAACAAAGACAGTTTATGAGAATGCTAATTTGGCCTGTTAAGAAAATAAATTTAACTGGCTATTTCTTTACTTTTAGCTTCATGCATGATGTTGGATAGGTCAGGTACTACTGGCATTTTATCCTTTAATTATTCTCTCTGGAATTCAGTTCTGGATTTCCAGCTCTATCTTTATCTGGCTTTGGAAGTGTTATTATTTGGGAGCTACATCTTTTTCTTAAACACAGGAGAACTCAATGTAACTTTATAGTCACTAAGTGAACAATTAATTTGTTATTTGGAAAGCTTCATTATGCTCAAGATGGACATTCAAGCAGATGTTGACAGAGTTAATGAGTGAGTGGTCTCTGGCTGGTTAGGAAGAATGTGACGATCACCATAATTCACATGCACTCCTCCTCTGTGACTAACCCTGTGTGCAATGCATGTGCATAGATACACGAGTATACATACACACACACACACACTCAAATGAAAAGAACTGTACTTAGAAATTCTTAAGCAAGAGAACCCAACTAGGTTGAGAACACTCAGCTAACCCTGATGGTCAACAAATTCAGCTGTATCCTCTTCTTCTTCCTCTGAATATCCAGTGAAATATAAATCCTGTTGCTGTTTTCTTTATGGATTAGACTGAACATGTACTGTCTACATTCAAAAATCTTTGGGGAGAGGAGGAAGATCATTTGGGCATTTGAAATGAACAGACACTTTTCAGAGGAAGAAGTAAAAGCAGCTAAGAAACATATGAAGAAATGTTCAACATCACTAGTCATTTGAGAGATGCAGATGAAAGCAACACTGAGATTCCATCTCACTCCACAAAGAATGGCTGCTATCTCGAAATTAACCAGCAACAAATGCTGGTGAGACTGTGGAGAGAAAGGATCCCTCCTCCATTGTTGGTGCAAATGTAGACTAGTTCAACCTCTATGGAGATCAGTAGGGAGACTCCTCAAAAAACTTGTATTAGAGGTCCCATTTGACCATGCTATTACCCTGCTAGGTATGTACACAAAAGAATTCAGATTCATATCATAGTGACATATGTGCACCAATGTTCATAGCAGCTCAGTTTGTGACAGCTCAATCTTGGAAAAAAACCCAGGTGCCCATCAACTGGAAACTGGATGAAGAAGATGGGTTTTTTCTAAAATGGAGTGTTATTCTGCCATAAAGAATGATAAGTTTGAGTCTTTTATATTTAAATGGACATACCTTCAGGACATACTCATAAGTGAAATAAATAGGTCACAGATGTGTTAATATCATATCTTTTCTCTGGTCTGAGAAACTGAACATGTAAACAAGCTCTAGAATATATGATAGATATTGTGAAATAGAAAATACTAAAAGAGAAATGGGATGTAGGGATAAGTAATGAGGGGAAGAACAAATATGATGGTAATTAAAAAAGGGAAGCAAAGCTTATGTATATGGGGTGGGCAGTGGTAGTGTGGGTGGGGGGAATGGGAAAAATGAAAATTAAATTGTGTAATATACAGGTACAAATTCTCAATATTGTGTGTGGTCATGATGTGTATATATAATGTACCAATAAAGATTCCAAAGAAATCCAAAGTATATACTTTAATACATTAGAAATCAACTAATATGTAATAATTTCTATGTACAACTATATTTTAAAATTTTATAGCATTTATATATGTGTGTTTCTCCATTGAAAGGGGCAGAAATACAGAAATTCACAAAAGTTATTACAATGAGATATTAGAAGAAAGAGCAATTATTTCACCTGAACAAATTAAGAAAGGTTTCATGCAATGTCTAAGGAATGGGAGAGATGAACTGATTAAATTGTATGACGTGTGTGCAAAATCTAAACCAGTTATTGTTGTTGACATTAAGACATTTAATAAAGGGTACTCTTTCATATTTCATGAAGTTTTATATAAACCCTTTCATGAAGTCTTACTTTATTTCATCAAGTCTTACATATTTTGTCTAAAATGTTTTTAAAAGAAGGGTAAAAGGGGGTAATAATAGCTGAAAGAAGTGTGTCAAAAAACACACCAGAAAGTGTTCAGGAAAGAGATTTTTTTTTTGAGCGTACAGGAAGAGAATTCAGGTCTTAACTATTGTATCATGGAAGGCAATATTATTCTACAGATAGTGAGGAGATCAACAAAGATTCTACTTTCCTTCAATCTGGTTTATGAAAATCTATTAATAATATAGAAGTCTAACTATTTGGCTAAAAGTAGCCTTTAGTCATCGTAATGTGACTTATTCAACATTGGGGTAATAATTGGTAAGAATGGAAGGGGTGTTGCCACTGTGATAAGGACAGAGGTGTAGACCCCCCTCCTGCAATGAAAATAAACAGATCTCACTACACAGATGCTCTATTTCATTGGCCGTTTAATGTCTTTATGATGCTCTCAGCCAGCCAAGGAAACTTCAAAAAGAATGCCTAGCTTCCAATTTTCTCTATTTTCAACTCACCTTCTATTGGCCTTTTTCCTGAAAATTGCAACCATTGCCCCAATTTTTGAACTAAATGTTGCATAATGTTGAAATAAATCACATATATGTTTTTCTATTCCTCTGCTTCAACAAGTCTGAAAAATCCCAGCTGGCTTCTTCCCCTACACACATGCCATTTAGTACCCAGCACATCTCAGTCTTTTGGCTTGATTCTGCTGAAAGGGAATGCTTGCTTCTGATTTCTAGTCCAGGCTCATCTTTGCTCATTAAGCAAGGCAAGAGCTTTTCCCGTTCAGGTGTCATATTGACTCTTGGCAGGCTTCTGGTCAGACTTGCCTTTGTACCTGTCTCTTAAGGATTCCATCCCACTGTGTCTGCTCTACCTCTAGGCATTTTGTTTACCTGCCCCTCTCTACAAGATTCAGTACCAAGTCCTCATTAGCAATTGTTCTCTGAAACATTGCGTTTTAAATCATAGTTCCTCTATTTAAATTTCTTTTGCTATTAAAACAAAAAATTACAACTGCTGAGCTTTATTCTCAATTGCCTCCTTTAGACTTCTCTCCTAAACTTCATCAGGACCCAGAATTTACTATTCCTAAGTAGAAAGGAAATGAGTGGGATTCAGAATAAATCCACGTTGATTCTTAGTAATTAACACTTTTAATTTATGTTTTTAGTCCACAAATGCCATCTGTCATGGGTGCTCATGTGTAGCTACATGGCATTTCTTAAAATCCTTCTTATATGCTGGCTCTTTGCCACAGTATGAGGGCCACTTTCCTGAAGTGGCAGCACACACTTACATGTTTAGATTCAGGTAACCTCATGAGTAATGGACTCCGGGCTTTCCCAATCAAACGTAACTATGAGAATCTAAGTAGGAATTTTCATAAACAGTTAAAAATACTGTGACCCTTGTAATGTTGAGCAGTGCACACATCTCACAAATGCAGAGTCCAGTCCTGCAGTGGAATTGTAACACAGGTCCAGTTCACAATTTCAGCTTTTCTCTTCTCTAGAGGCTCCAACATCCACCAAGACAGCCGCCTGTGGAGTTCCATCACCACAGCAACTCCCTAGTGACACAGGTTAATGGGAGACTGTAGAAAATTGTGATCTTCAGGATTACCAGGGTACAACTCTCATGACTAGGAAAGTTTGGATCACCCGATCAGGTAAACAATCCTGACCAACGGAATGCTTACCGAAGGAGAAAGAAGCTTGAAAGGGGAAGTGAAGGAAATCATAAACACAAACAAGAACTTCATGGCCACTGTCCCTGTGCTTTGCCTTTTTTTCATTACTGTATGTTGATGGTGAAAGATTTTGCTGTACATTTCACTAATCATCTTAAAAAGTTTTAGACTGAGGAGAAGTGAGTGATTCGCACCTAGAGGACCAGGACCTTCAGAGCTCAGCTTTAGGAAGGACAGATAATCCTGCTTTTGTTGCTGTGAGGAAGAGTTGAATTACTTCACTAAACGCGTGTTATTCTTCAGCAGAGGTTGTAGCTCAGTGGAGCTGCATCTGTCTAGCAAGCTCAAAGTACTGAGTTCAATCCCCAGTACTGGGAAAAATTAAAATAAATAAATAAAAAGTATATCATTCGTGTTATTTGTAAATGTAAACTAAGAAGCGAACTGCAGTGGGCATTGTCCATCTGGTATGTTGGGACATACAATATGTTTGGCTTTTTTTCCACATGAAAGATAGATATTTCTCCTATGGACCCGCCCTAATTATCTCTGCACATTCAGGTCAACAGGCACAGGGATTAGAACTCATAAGTTAGATTCATACAGGGGACAGTCAGATATAGAAGAAAGTGTCCAAAGCTGTCCAAAGTCATACCTATGAAACAGGGAAGATGACAGGGGTGTCCAGTTCCGCATGGCAGCGGAGCAAGAGTGTGTGTGGTATCTCATCTAAAATCATACGTGTTCTCAAAAGAAGGATTGTGGCCTCTGTGAGGGATCTGCAAACTAAGTAATACCCTCTAGTAGATAGTTCTTATTGATCAGTGTGTGTACACATAAAGACCATGAATTACATATTTAATTGAATCATGAAATCACACATAAGAGTATAAATCACTTGCATAGTAATGTGATTGCATTTTTTAAATGTGTGAATGTAACAAAATATACAAAATGAATTTTTTAGAAAGCATACAGATTTCTGGATGGTACATTTTGTTGGGGTTGGTGGGCTGATTTCTATTGGAAGTTGACTTAAGATCATTGTAAACTCACAAATAGATGTATGAAATAGTAGACAGCAATCTCACATAATCTCATTCAGTTTCCTCCAGCGATAGAACTTTTGTAAGATTGCAGTACAAAATTACAATATGCAAAATCTTCAACTGTTATTCAGGTTTCTTCATTACTCACTTGTGTGAATGAGAGACAGTGCACATGCACGTAGAAGTTTTCATGCCATGCCGTTGTAACGTGTCTTTGTGTTCAGAATGTGATTTCAGCATGTGTGAACACTGCCAGCAAGAAACTGGAGCTTCAGCCTGTCACGTTTTATAATCCCATCCCCCCCTCCTGCACGCTCCACTGCCACTTTTTCTCAAGCCTTGACAATCATGAATCTGTTTACTATTTTTTAAATTGTGTCATTTCAAGAATGCTACATTCAAGAAATTACATGGGATGTACTCTTGTAGCACTGGCTTTTTTTCACTCCATGTAATTTCTTGACATTCATTCAAGATGTTTGCATATCAATAACCTGTTGTTTTTTACTGCTGAATAATATTTCATGGTACAGACATATCACAATTTGTTTAACCGTTGGTTCCCCCATTGAAGGACGTCTGAGTCGTTTCCAGTTTGAGCAATATTACAAATAAAAGTATACATTTTTGTATATCCACACAAGTTTCCATTATGGGGGAGTAAATACCCAAAAGTGGTTAGTTTAGATGGTGATTCCATGTCTAATCTTGTAATAAATTACCAAACTATCATCCATAGCAAATATACAATTTTCCATTCTCACAAAGTACAAGTAAAATAGCTTTCTATGTTCTCATCAGGATTTGACATTGTCCTTATTTATTCATTTTAAACATTCAGATAGGTATGAAGCAGTATCTTGGTAGGACTGTAATGTAATATATGTATATTCTAATAGACATGAGAGAAGATGATAGCATTCAACAAGGAATTGAGGTAGATATTGAGGTTACTCCACATGGATTAAAAATAATAGTAATGGGTATGTTCAAAATAATGAATTGTACACAGTGCTGGGCGTGGTGGCTCACGCCTGTCATCCCAGCACTCAGGAGGCAGAGGCAGGAGGATTGCTGAGTTCCAGGCTTGCCTGGGCTACATAGTGAGCTCAGAGCCAGCCTGAACTACAAAGCGAGACCCTGTCTCAAAAAATAATAATAATAATAATGAATTGTAACGAGAGCTGGAAACTACTAAAAATTAAACGGAAATTGTATAACTGGAAATAAGGAGTTGGTATAAAAATTCAACAGATTATTTAACAATAGAATATTACAGAGTTAGGCTTTCTCAAGGTACAGTATCTATTGAAATTAAAAGTGGACATTCCATATCTGAAGAATCTGGGAACAAACCTATTTAAGGTTTCTTAATAGCACATCTAATAATGAGGTATCTTGGTGCCAGGACCCAAGTCTAAACACAAAATACATTCATACCTCATGTATAACATATGCACATGCAATGAAAAATTTTATCCAATATTTTAGCAGCCTTGCATCTTGACTGTGATCTCTCCTGTAAAAACAAATGGGAAACTTTTCACTTGTGATATTATGTTAGTGTTCATAAACTCTAGGATTTTGGAAAATCTCAGAGTTCGGACTCATAGTGGTTTTCTCAGCCCATATTCAGCTTTTCATCTACTACTGTACAAACCCTGCCATCAGTGATATACGATTTAGTAAGCATGGCCATTTTCTGATGCAGCTTTATTTACAAAACAGATTGCATAATCACAGAAAGAAGTAAAGATGAAAACTTTGGGAAATATTCTAAGTGACACAGACCAGGGATGCAGCTCAGTGGTAGAGCACCTGGTTTCAATCTGCAGTACTGATTAAAAAAAAAAAATCTGAAGGACATATTGCACTTGGTTTTCAAAAGTTATGGAAATGAGTAGAGGGAAAGTAAAGCAAGAGACATATTTATATAGATCATGGCTAAGGGTTTTCCAAAAAGGATGAAAAACTTCAAAGCAAAGACTCAAGAAATACTGCAGTTCAAAGCAGGAGTTATAAATAAAATTTAGCCGGAGGCCAGAGATTTAGCTCAGGGGTTCTGGCGCCTTCCTCTCAAGCACAAGGTCCTGAGTTCGATGTTCAGTAACTACATACAATGCTGGGCGTGGAGACTCACGCCCACCGGCAATCAATACCACATACCACATACCACAGTGCCGGCTGTGGTGGCTCACGCCTGCAATCCCAGCACTCAGGAGGCAGAGGCAGGAGGATTGCTGAGTTCAAGGTTTGCCTGGGCTACATAGTGAACTCAGGGCCAGCCTGAACTACAAAGCAAGAACCTGTCTCAAAAAAAAAAAAAATTTAGCCAAAGCAACTCTGAAGTTCCAATCTGTTCTCCTATTTTTTGCAGAGAAAAATTTCAGGTTTCATAACGGTACTTGGGCTCACAATCAAGCTTTTTAATATGCCCTACAAAACTTTTAGAACATGGCCCCAGTACATATCTCCAATGTGGTCTGTGGTCTTTCTCCTGCTCTAAGCTTGTCTTAGTCACTCTCTTGCTTTTGAAACATACTTCCCAACATACATAACTTAAGGGAGGAGAGGTTTATTTTGGCTCACGTTTAAGAAATTTCAGTCTGTGCTTGGAAAGCTTAAACACAGACGAGGACAGAGACAAAAGAAAGGTGCTCACACCACAAAGCCCAGAGCAAGAAGGGAAGAGTCAGAGAGGAAATATGCCCTTCTAGGTCATGTTTCCAGTGATCCAAGTCTAAATAGTCCACTGCCCCAGTAGTACAGCCACTGATCTCATCCCAGTGAGTGAAGCCACCGGTAAGTACAGTGCCCCATAATCCAATCACCTTCCTAAAGCTCCATCTTTGAATACCTGAGGCTTTGGAAGAACATTCTAGGTCAAAACCATAACATTCCATTCATAGTTGCCAAAAGACTGTTATGTATCATTTTGTGGAACCTCTAAGAGCTGCCAAAGTGTTAATAGTTCCAGCATTGCTGGAAAGTCTAAAACCAAACTCTCCTCAGAGACTCAAGGAAAACTCTTAGCCATGAGGCCCCGTAAAAATCAAAAAGAAAGTTAAACACTTCCAACATTTAATACCACAGAGTAAACATTCCCACTCCAAAAGGGAGGAACAAGAGGTTAGAAAGAATAGGACCACAGAAAAAATGGAATGCACCAAGGCAAACATTAAATTTTGTAGCTCCATGTCCAGGACTCAGAACAAAGATGTGAATGTCAAAGGATTTGTGTGGCCCATGCCTACAGAATTACCAACTGCAGCTCTCGTAACCTCTCTCTTGGGTTGGCTTTGCTTGCTGCCTCGCGCTTCCCTCAGTCTGCTACATGCCTAGCTTCTCCCACCTCCTAGGCTCTGCCCTGCACTTTAGACTTCACTCCCACGGCTTCATGCACTGCCCTCGCAGGGGCACAGCGCGAAGCCTCTCGGGCCTTCCTCTGAAACCTTGGTCCACACCTCCTGGTGCTCTTTATTCTGCCTGTCTATAAAACCACCACTATTCAGGCAATGCCAAGATGTGCTGCCAACTCAAGCGGTAGTTGTCCCCCTCACCCCATCTCATGGCTACAGAGGCCTCCAAGTATCTGGATGAATTGTAGGGCAAGGTGCGATGGGGTTCCCTTCTCAAAACAAAGCCTTTTGCTCTTATGTCTTTGAAAGAACCAAAGTGAGCTCTTGCTGACTTCTGAGATGCTACCAAGTCATCTTTGCCTTTGTGCTGCTATTAAGTGGGATCTTTCCAATCATTTCAGCAATCTGTCTCACCACGGCTCCACCTTTGCAGCCACTTCTCTAGCCAAGATGAAAATTTTCAAATGGGCATTTTGCTCCTGAGTTTCAGTGTGAACCTAGCTAAAAGTCACTCACAGTACTCATGCCACGAGATGAACGTTAGTCTCCCTTTGAAATTTCATGCATCCGATTACTTAGGCTACCACCCTTAATCTCAGTCTTCCTGAACAGTGGTCACACCAACCACCTCATTCTCAGTACCAAAATCTGCCTTAGCCACTCTCTCACCCCTGGAACACAATCCCCCAACACCCACAACTTAAGAAAGAGAGATTTATGTTGTTTCACATTTTAGAAGTTTCTGTATATGCTCACTAGGCCCACACAAAATTGGCAATGGTGGAAGCGCCTGAGCAAAGGAAAGCCGTTCATGTTATGGCCACCAGGGGGCAGAGTGAGAAGACAAGACAAGGAGGGAGACCCACCCTTCCAGGTGATGCCTCTACTAACTAGTCTTAAACTAGTCCCCACCTCCAGCAGCATACACAGCAGCTGAATTTACCACACAGATAAATCCACTGCTAAGTAGTTTCCCTATGAAGAAACCACCTTCCTAAAGTTCCATCTCTGAACATCTAAGACTCAGGGTAAACGTTCCAAATCTGTACCATAACAGTACTCCAACTACCATAAACTTTTAACCATTTTCTAACCCATGCAGGCGATTTCTCGATATAACTTCTTCCGCACTGCTTGATTTGTACAAGTTCATCTATCTAGAAGTCACTGCCACTGGCTTTTTTCTTCTAGAAAAGCTAACAAATTCCAGGTATTAGCTCAGAAGTCACTTTCTCTTTGAAGTCTCCCTTATCTCTTCACCATGACAGGCAAAATTACCTCCAACCTCCTCTGTGAATCCTCCCACAACATGCACATTCATTATCTCCCCCCAAAGACCCCTACTCCCTGTCAGTCCATGAGCCCTTTGAAGCACGGACTATATGGATCTTATTTATATAACCCTCAGTATTGGAAACTGTCTATTGCACTACATAAAATGTGACCATCAGTAAATACTTTCTGTATATATGAATGGAGTCCAGAAAATTTAGATCTCCAAACATATCGAAATTAGTGCCACCTACCATCTTAATCTCAAGCATTTTGATAGGCTATGAAGAGGGTATTTGGTTATACTATTTTCAAATAATCTCACACATAAGATTAAATATAATACACCGACCTTGCCCTGAGTATCATTCTACCTATTCCCTTAATTCTGTGCCTGCAAAACTTCTACAAGTTGAGAATGTCTTAATTATCAGTCTGCTAATTAAGAAACTGGGGCCCAGTCCCTGATTAAAATCATAGCTAGTAAAAGACAGAGAGGGCTGTGTTTCCAACTCATCAAACTAATTTCAAAGCCCAAGATTTTTTTTTCTCTCTTTAGCCATACCATCTTCTGCCCTGGAATTGACTCTCCTTGAAAACTGAGCCCTAGCCCAGGCCACTGAAGCTTCTTGAGTATCAGAAGCATATAAAACAATTCTCCATGGTTGCCTGTCTTGAACTGTGATACCATTATCCTCTTACAGGCCAATTGGTGTGAAATCAGATCCTGCCTGGGAGTGGGAAGAAGAATAGAAAGCGAAGACTCTGGCTCCAAGCTAGCAAGACACAAAAACTTATTGGAGTTCTGCAGGAGCCTGTTCAAAGTCTGGGTATATTCTGGCATTTGGCAAGAATTAAATAGAGCCTTGTGTCCTCGAAGATTATTCTGTTACCTTCAGGATTAGGTTACCCGTCGTTATATTTAACCTATGGGAAAAGCCAACACAAAGCTGTGCTAAAGATGTAATAGGAAGCATATAATAAAGAACCCTCATGTCAAAGAGATACAAGTTTCCCACAGAGAGCTGGTGCTGAAAGAGCTCTTTCTGCTTCTGCCTACCACCCCTGAAGGGAACTCAGCCTCAGAAACCCACCGGGATGCAGAAACAGCAGCTCAAGCCTCTGTCTGTCTCTGGACAGATACAGGTGCTCTGGTCTTATTCGCTTGTGTGGTGACTATGCACAGGGTGCACGGAGAAGGGAGGTCAGAGCTGACCTTATCTTGCTTCGTTTGTATGAATTCCAACAGGCCCCGGGGAACCTGAGATTCCTAGACTTATTCCCTTCTCACATTTCCTACTGGAAATCCCTCCAGCTGGCAGGATGCTAAAATAGGTACCATTTCGCCAGCTAATGAAGTCCATATGCAATTGTTAGAAACATAATTGACACTTCAGACTTGAGACCTGCATTTTGCTTTGGACAGCTTTCTCCTGCCTAGTGAGGCTGCCTGCTGGGAATGCTTCTGGTTTCCAAGCTTCTCTGCCCGGACTGGAATGAAAAGTAGATGCTTGATGTGCTAATGTCAGGTTATAATAATACCTATATGTTACGCTGATTAAATAAAATAACATTTGTAAAGCAAAGTGCCAGACACACGGTGGCACTGACAAAACCATGAAGATTATTTGCAATCTGCTCTCTCCACCCACTTTTTCCAGGCTTGTTTCTCAGGACTCAACTTCTCCCCGAGGCTTGGCCTAGCAGACCTTCATGTCTACCCACTCTGAATTGTCATTGTTCGCTGCAGACACTAAGTCCCTTCATGCCACCGTAACTTCCTATGTGCTGGCCAAATGGAATGTTTCCATGGTCCCAGAGTAGAGGAAGTGGTGCTATCTCCGAAGCAGTAAGTTTGATGAGGGGTAGAGAGAAGTGCATGAATTTGGCCCCTCTCTGTGATATGTAACCCTTTGCCTTTGGGACAGAGCTCGCAAGAAATAAATAGTAACCAGATGAATAAACAGAAGAAGGCTCGGAATGATTAGACTTAGAAAACCACCAAGGACTTGGGCATAGTGATGCACACCTGTAAGCCCAGTGATTCAGGAAGTTGAAGCAGAAGGATAGCAAATTTGAACCCAGCCTAGACAACTTAGCAAGACCTTGTTTCAAAATAAAAAATAACAAGTTCTGGAGTACAGCTCAGTGGCAGAGAGCCCAGCTTTAATTTCTAGTATGGGGAAGGAAGTACCATGAAGACTTTTTTTTGAAAAAGCGTCTCGCTTTGTAGTTTAGGCTGGTCTTGAGCTCACTATGTAACCCAGACAAGCCTTGAACTCAGCAATCCTCCTGCCTCTGCCTCTCGAGTGCTGGGATTACAGCCATGAGCCACCATGCCCGACATTATGGTGAGTGGTATTGATTGCTGGAACTAGGGCCATGAGCCACCATGCCCAGCATTATGGTATGTGGTGTCAGGGACTAAATTTGGGACTTTGCAGTTGTGAGACAGACCCCAGAACCACTGAGCTAAATCCCTAGCCCTCTGGGCTGAATCCCTGGCCCAAAGTTTGTTGTATCTCTCTCTCTCTCTCTCTCTCTCTCTCTCTCTCTCTCTCTCTCTCTCTCTCTCTCCCTCTCTCTCCCCCTGTGGTACTGGGGATTGAACTCAGTCATGAAGACTTTTTAAAATGAGACCTCTTGTACAGGTAAGAGGAAGGGCAAAACTCAAGCATGTATGCAGCAGTGGTCTAAAATATAAATAACGTAATAATATAATTTTGGAAAAGAGTATTAAAACAGCATATGATATGGTAAAGAAAGATACCATCACCTTTTGGCTAGCAGTGTCCATCCACCTGAAGTTCTAAGGAAGAAAATAAGGATTTACTGCTTTTCTTCTCATCCATGTATAGTAAAAGTTACACTATGTATATATTCAGAAAACAATAGTATATAAAAAGTTATTTATATTCCAATTGTTTTTATAAAAACATCAAAATCCTTTGAATTCTATTGTTTTCCTTAAAGCAGCTCTGTGAGGCAAATGTATGTTTATGAATAAATATATTGCTATATAACACAGATATACACAGCTCCACATAGCATAATACACAAGGAAAGTTCAAAGAGGCTTAAAAACTTGAATAAGAAAATAAATACTTAAGTTAAAACTCAAACTAAGCACTATCTGACTCCAAAACTTGTGTTGTTGACCAAATTATTCTATTTTCCAATAAGGTTCTAAAAGTAGCTAATTGTGAAAATTCACACTACCTGATACAAGCACCTCAGTGTGATCCATTGTAGCTAGAGCCCACCTTTAATTTGAAAGTATAAATCATCAACAGAGTACGTCATGTTGAGGATACTGGAGGTACAGGAAAAGACACAGAATCACTTGGGCAGATTTTTGAGCTCTGTATCTGGTCACAGGCAGTAGTTGCTCTTACTGTCCCTTCTGTTTTGCTCCAGTCACTTGTCCTCTAGTGTTTTCTACTTCAAAATATGGACTTGGAGGGTACAGGAGAAAGGGACAAAACTAGAACCTTTGCAGTTAAGTTCTAGTCTCCTGTGAGTCCTGCAGCGCAAGACAGATTAATAAATAGAAATGATTCTTAGAGAATAAGCTGAGCCTGGGCCTGATCCATGCTGCTCTGGGCAACAAAGACTCAAGACCTGAGCTTGCCACCCTTTTATTACTCAGTACATTGGAAGCAAGCAAAGTAACAGGTCATTCAGACAGCAGCATGTTACAGGTATGTCAGAGTGCAGTAGTTTCAGTACATCAGGAGTCACAAATGTAACAGGCCACTCAGAGGGCAGCATGTTTGTACATCCTAGAACAATGAGCCAGTTTGTGGACTGGTTATATAAGCACTCCTGGGACAAGGCATTTGGAAAATAGGTATTTGTGGGTCCTGAGCCAAATCCTTCTGAACCAAAGCCCAAGAAATGCATTTTCAGAGATCCATGGAGCATTTCTACAGCAAAGCCACCTTCCCAGCTTTCAATAACCCTGGAAACAACAAAGCGAGGGACCCTTTGCTTCACTGTGCTCTCACAGTGCCCCAAGGCAGAGCGACCACCACAGAGGCCGCATGAGCACTGTGCATCTTCTAAATCATTTTCTGAAAGTGATTAAGCCGCAATTTGATTTCTCTGAAAAGTATATATTGCGTTAATCCACAGAGTAGTAGATAGCTCAAAAAAAAAATAAAATACAGTGTATGATGTGTGTATACAATGTACCAATAAGGATAAAAATTTTAATATGGTGCATGTTAAAATTTTTTTTAATTATTATAGTAGAAGACACATTGCCATGACTCCACCTCAGAACACTCCCCCTCGCTGAGAACATATTCATCCCACCATTCATGCCACTTTCTGAAGCAGTGTTGGAAGTCCCCTTTTCTGAAGGTGTTTGCAATTAAAAATATGAAAGAAAGACAGGCTCGTGAAGGCATTATATAATATGCCTTTATTCACCAGATCTGACATCATATGACCTCTTGCTTTTTGCTGAAGTCAAAATGACCGTGAAAAGTGAATATTTTTGAATGAATTCCAGACATTGAGGCAGTCACAGCAGCACAACCAAAAGCACACAAAAAAGAAGACACCCAGAACTACTTCAGAATGTAGTAAGAATGATGGGATTACAGTGTTCAAAGACAGAAGGGTTTTTTGAGGGGGGATTGATGGCAACGCACTCTTAGTATAATAAACTTGAAAATAAAGAATTACGTGTTCACCATATTTTTTATCATACCACATACAGTTGAGCCTAAAGTTTTAACTCATTGGTCTCTTCCACCTTCCTATTGCCCAGAAGCAGCGTCCAAATCGCGCAAGTCAGAAACATCCACCTTCCTAGGCTTCCTTCCTTGTCCCCTTCAGTGACATGGCCCCTCTGTTTACTAGCTCAGCCTCAGCCACTGTCTTTTCTTCTAAGAACTTCTATGGTACCAACCTGAGCTCAGCATTCAAAAACATGTGCGTCCCTATTTCAGTAAAAAAGTTGTCTTCTAAGGAATACAAAAGATAAGGAGACAGATCCTCCTTGGGCCCCTTGCCTGAGCCAGAAAAATATAATCCACTTGGTACGAAGCCTCGAGCAAAGTAAAACAGTGTCCCTGGTTCATAGAAAGATGTTGCCAATCATTTCCATAAGGGGGCAGACCCCAAAACTGAAGGGGGAGGTGCTACAATTAATGGTCTGTGCTCATTGACTCAACAGTCCACCGAAACTAAATTTCCTGACTTACGGAAAAGGATTGTACATTTCTTCCGTTCCCGTATTTAAGGACATCCCCCTAGGAATGTTGGGAGTAAGCAGGCAAGAGTGTCTACAAAGCAGAGACAGCCCCGTGTGGTGAACCAGGCTTCCTTTACCTGATCTGCTGCCACACCACTGCGCCAACCTTCCTGTTGAGGGGCAAGTCCGTTGATGAGAAAATCAAACAGGGCCCCGCTGAGATCTTCTAGCTAATCCTGTCTAGAAAGTGTTAAACACAAACTTTACTAGAAAGATTTCCCTGTGGGAGCAAGTCAAAGACAGGGACAGAAAAAGGGGGGGGGGACCTAAACAGAACAGATAAAGACACCAACTAGCCTTGGGACTAGCTCCCAGAGAACAGAAAAAGACCTGACATGTAGAACACAGAGAGAAAGCCAGGCGCGTGAATGCTGAGCTACCCCCCTAAAGAAATATGTGGAAAGCAAAGGGGTGCAGTGTGTTCTCATACCTATCCATTGACATTTCCATTTATATACATGTGTATCCACTCCCAACTCACTATATTAGTCACTCTGTAGTCATTATAGAGTTCAGGGAATATCCACGTGCCCCCCTCCTAATGCTAAGCTGAGAATAGGACTTCCTCTTGCCAATCAGCTGCCCACCCCAAAGATAAGCCCCAAAAGTCCATCATAGAAAAGTAAAAAAGAAAGTAAAGCAAAGTAAAGAAAGAAGCTGCATATAGACCACTGGGGGGGGGGGGGGGCATGATATGGGCAAAGTTGCCCAAAAGCCAGTCTAGTTGTGGAAAGTTCCGAGCAAAGGGGGAAAAGTTACCCATCCCACTATAGAAATAGCTGTGAACCAAAGGCCTCCAAGTTCATCTCTCTGTAGCCCCTACCTTGATCTTTCTTATCAGGATACTTATCTATCTTCCCCTTTCCTCTGTCCTTTCCCTCTTTACAAATATACTGTCTCTCTTTCATTAAACTTCATCTCTCTGGTTAATTATTGGGGCTGAGTTAAGATCTTGGTGGGCTATTTGACAGCAGAACATTGGTGTCTGTCCCCCATATCTAACTCTATTGTTTGCTTTGCTTTTCTAAATAGCTGTCTTTCAGAGCTATCTTCTACTTTGAAAAGCTGGATATTTTGAATACATGCCACTCCTACTTTTACAATGACTCCCAACTTTCACTTTGTTTTCTTTTAACTTAACCCATTTATTGTAAAGGAAAACATAAGTAGAGAACTGCAGAAAAATTAACCAAAGAAAGCATATTTTTATAATCACCATTTAAGTTAAGAAATGCAAGTTTATCAGTTGCCTCAGAAATCTTATCACATATCTATCAAAATTGCAACCCTGCCCCTCTCAGGAAAAGTACCACCACACTTACCTTTGTATGGTTCTTTCTTATATTTCTTTATTGCTCATTTCTAAAGGGGAATCATGTGCATTATACTGTACTTGCCATATTTTAAAGATTTGATAGGTTTGTGACATATTTCAAACTCCCAATTCCTTTTAATTCCCTTTTTTTCCCCCTGAGGATGTATCTAAACCTTTGACATATGGGTTTCCCCACAGCCAATATTTTATACATTGCATATTAATGACACAGTTTAACTAATCCCTGTGTTCTATATTTCTTCCGTATTGGAAACCTGACTGAGAGGTTCAGACAGACATAAGCTTGATACTTTGGCAACATGAAGGTAGAATTTTGGTCTTTCACCATAAAACGTTTAACTGATTGTTTCTCTTTTTACAATGTTCAGTCACTGATGCCCAACTCTTACCTCCATTAATTCATTAGAAATTAAAAATGACATTGTAATCTCTCACTTCCTTTTCCATTAAATGTCTACTTTATAAATAGGGTCTTACCTCCATACTCAGTCTTATGGGACAGCTCAAGTAGGAGAAACAATAAATAATGTATTCAATTTATTTACCAGTTTAAAAGGTGAAATGATCAGCTACCTTTTAAAATTATCTTTTCAACGAATTAATAAAACAGAGATGCACAGATCCTAAAATTTCAATCAAAAAGTCAGCATTGTAACTGATGGAAAAGAACTAGAAGGACTCCTACCCAAATCATCAGCAATAGAAGTGGGCCATCTGGGTTTGTGGTACACACCTGCCATCCAGCACTCCGGAAGGTGGGGGCAAGAGACCACCGATTCGAGTCCAGCCTGTGCAACTTAGCCAGCCTCTGTCTCAACTAAAACAGAACAAAACAACAACACCTCTCTCTGGAGGCACCAAGCAATAAGACTAAATAGGAACAAAGAATTTGAGTTGTAAACATTAGAAGGGAAGGAAAATTTGCCACTTGTAGTATGTAATGCAATAATGATTGCACTCTTGAAACACACTAGAGCATCAAATCAAAACACTGTTAAAGTAAAATAAGACAAAGAAGATAATACTTAACGTACAGAAACCAAAACCACTCACCTATATTAAAATAATAATCAAGGGCCAGAGATAATACTAAAAGAGAATTGCTGAGTTCGAGGCTTGCCTGGGCTACATAGTGAGCTCAGGGCCAGCCTGAACTACAAAGTGAGACCCTGTCTCAAAAAATAAATAAATAATAATAATAATCAATAATACTAAACTAGATAATGAAATATATTTTAAGCTTCAATATTTGAACCAATATTTTGCACAAAGTATAATTTACAGGTTTATTCACAATATAGGAAATACTTTAATAGATAAAAAGATTCAACCTTATTCATTTAAGTGAAATTTCAAACATCATAAGAGATTTCCAAAGACTGGGGATTTAGCTCAGCGGTTCCGGCTTCTGCCTCCCAAGCGTAGGGTCACGAGTTCAATCCGCAGAACCAAAAAAAGAAAATTCTTTTTCTGTTGAATTATTTAAGTGTCTGAATGTTTCAGGTAGGGCCTGTACAAGGGGAGAGGAGACAAGGAGGTCCTCCTGCAAGTGATTTGTTAACAACTTTCTCTCAGGACAAGAGAGGGAGCCACAAGGGGTGGGGCCCAGGAGGATGGGTAACCAGGATTCAGTGCGAGCTACGACTGCCTTCTGCCCGTGGGAAGGGAGAGCTCAGGAGCACAAGTTACACCACAGGGTCGATGCCCCCTCAGCACAAAGGGGCCCTCCTTTACAGCCGCACATCAGCTGTCTTTGGCCCTGGCTGCCGTCCTCCACTATCCAGGTGAAGAAGAATGTGTCCTCCTGAACAAAGCCGTTGCTCTGTGCTGAGGGACCAGCCCTGGGGAAGGAGCTGTTGTGAGCTATACGTGATCTCCTTCAAGGCGGTTGAAATGGGAAAGCCCGGTTGTGAAGAGATGGGGGTAGGACACCAACCACAGCTCTGCTACACTAAGCACACCCTTTGCTCAGACATTGTCTGTAAAAGGAAACCCAAGGACAAAAGATAAAGAACTAGGCCACCAAAGTACTGGTAAATACTTTATTCACCACTGTGTGCCATTTGGAAGTCATTATAACCTGGGTTATAGACTCACATAGACAGGTTTTGAGTTCCAGTTCGGTCACTGGGATATGAAAAACTCTAAGCCTTAATAGTAAAATCAATAGGATTATGTTTTAAATCTTACCTTACAGGGCAGCTATGAAAATGAGAAGAAACCATGTATCAATCAGAATACTACCTGGAATGTGGTACAAACTCAACAAGCCTTAGCTATGGTTATTTTGCTACTCTCTAGTCCATCTGTCCTTCTTACAAAATTAAGCAAAAAATAATAAACAGGGCCAGAGATTTAGCTCAGTGGTTCCAGCGTTGGCCTAGCAAGCATAAGGTCCCTGGTTTGATACCCGGTAACCACATACAACAATACCAGGTATGGTGACTCACGCCCACCAGCAGTCAGCACCACACCCCACAATGCTGGGCATGGAGGCTCACACCTATAATCCCAGCACTTGGGAGGCAGAGGCAGGAGGATTGCTGAGTTCGAGGCTTGCCTATGCTACATAGTGAGCTCAGGGCCAGCCTGAACTGCAAAGCGAGACTCTGTCTCAAAAACAAAACAAAAAACAAGCTCTTATTTGCAAATACTCAAAATCCATAAACATTTTTTGCCTCAGTTCTCTCTTGGGCTGGGAATCTAGCTCTGTAAAGTGCTTGGACCCTGCATTTAATCCCTAGTACTAACAAAAAAGGAAAGAACTCTTGCCTTTGCCATTGTACTTAAAGTTCCATGCAAAATTTCAAACACTGAAAAATTAGAGTTGTTTATAGATCTGTTTATCTGTATATGTATGTGTTAATCACTATATATACGTTTAATGACTGCTTTCAACACATGGTGAGTAAAAAGTATCTTAGAGTTTACAAATGCTGTTAGATTCTCACAACCCACACTTGGAGACAGTTCTGGACACAGATATGCATTATACGAGAGGCATAATGCTCTAACTCTTATTTCAAGTACTATAGAAGACCTTGCATAAAAAGATTCTACTCTCTACCAACAAGAGGAGGTGCTTGATAGTTATCACAGAGAAAATGGTGTTTCCTCCAGTATTTGATGGAAGGAGAACAGGAGAAGAAAGATTTGATCTAAGGGAAGACATGACTGATGACAAAGACAGAATCTTGTGAGTAGATTCCAAATATCTCCAGCTGACTTAATTCCAAGGAAACCGGAGAATTTCTACACTGTGTGCAGTACTGAGGCACTAGGTAGACATCCGCCTTTCTTGACACACTTGAAACAGTACTAATCAATCTCCCATCGGCCCAGTTGAAATCAAACTCTTTCTTTTTCTCTTTATACACACACACACACACACACACATATGTGTGTATATGAATATATATACACAAATTTAATTATCTTTGGAATCTATGCGTGTATTACTTAAAATATATAATACAAATAGATTTATAGACACTTATATGCATTCTTTTCTCCTTTGGAAATAAAGAGTATAATGTAAAGTAGTATCACCTCTTGACAGACTGTAGGGCTGGAAAATGATTTGGTTGTGGCTGTGCTTACCCTACCCTGATGATAATAACTGGACTGAAATGTGCTTGCTGGAATTCTCAAGCCATCCCTAAGCCTGGAGAGTAACTCAGTTCTCTATGAGAGTGCTAACGTGTTGTGAGAGAAATTAAGTTGTTATTGCCTCTTGAATGTCAGCTGGCAGGCTCTGTCTCCGGCTAATGCCTGTAATTATACAAATAGCCTTCCAAGCACAACCCGTATGGCAGCTGCATATGGCATTTACAGTTGTTGTAATAACACAACAGCCAGCGGAGAAACACAACACGACCGCACCTCTAACCTGCAAGTGACCTGCTAATTAGCAGCTGTGCGGAGTTAACGGCAAGCTCGCCTCAGAGAGGGTGGTGTGTTGTTAATGTAAACACTGACCCCAGTAAATGGGAAAATGTATGCCAGAAGGAGCGCACTCAATCTCTAGGTTGGCCAGACAAATGGGAAAAGCACACACTCAACAGACAGAGCTCAAAAAATAATACAACACCACGAAGAGCGAATCCAGCATCTTTTCCCCTCACCCACTCCCACCACCCCTGAATCGTAACTACAGAATTAGTCTCTGAGTTTGGGTATTGAGGTTAAACTGGTCCATTCCCACAGTCCCACTGTCTGTCCTGGCTCTGACAGCATCTTCTCTTCTTCCAATGGATTATTTCACTTAAGCTTGTCCGAAAGCTCCTTTTAGTTTCCTAATCAGAACTTTGTTTGTTTTGTTCTCCGTGTTCAGAAGGCTGTTTGTATAATTCCACTATTATTGAGCCCCATGTTGCAAGGGAAAATGCCTTCTAATATTTCTCTTCTTCTCATCCAACTGCTCCAAAATTCTGTAGGCTTGGTTCTGTGCAGAACCTTCCAAGTCCAAGTTCTGCACTATCCAAAGGTTTCAATATTGTTCATCCTAATTGCCACTTACAAGGGAACGCACTTCTCAGTTTAGACAAACAAAATCCATCTGTCTCTTTAGGGTGGCTTGGACTCCACATCTCATATTTTCTTTTCACATTTGCTTCATCACAGCAGTAGATTTATCTCTTAATCTTTCTTCTCAATGCAATTGTCCTTTTTTTCCTTTCCCTGTACAACTTGTATCATTTATAAAGTCATAAAATGAATGTGTATCCGATTAAATGATTATTTGCTATAAAGTCAAGAATGTTGAGTGGACAAGTAGGTTAGACCTAGCTCATGATAATGATTACTATTGTAGAAGTATTTTGTATTAGGTTGTGGTATATAATAATTACTATTATAGCAGTACTTGTTAGGTTACCGGGTCCTGTACTGTACTGAGCAATCTTATTCTAGCTTGATTACAATCCCACCAAGCACTTCGCGCCGTTATACCTGCTGTACTTCAAACAAATGTTCTCCATTGGACCTCGCGCTGAGGTTCTGATGGCCAGTCTGTGTCACTGTTCGGAGATGGTAGAATCCTGAGGCGGTAGATGGAGCTCACTGGAAGGTCTTCCAGTCACGAGTGCGCTTTGAAAGGGGATAGCCTGGTGCCAGCCTCTTTCCTCTACTCTTCTGTGTCTCGGCCATCGTATTAATTACTGCATCATGTGCTCCTCCGTGATGTGCTCCTTTGCTGCAAACCTAGAAGTGAAAGGTCCAGCCAGTCATGGACTGAAGTGTCTCAGTCTGTGAACAAAAACATAGCTTTTCACTTTATACGTTGATCATCTCAAGCATTTTTATTCCAACAATGGAAAGTGAGGGGCAGGAATTTAGCTCAGTGGTTCCAGCACCTGCCTTGCAAGGTTAATCCCTAGTACAAAAAAAAACTCGCTTTTCATTTGGTGGAACAGAATACCCAATACTCCCAAATTAAAGGAGGAGACATTGTTCTGGGCTCACTGTTTTAGAAGGTCCAGTCTGCAGGGCACAAGGCACAAACAGTACGGTGCAGTGGAGAGGCATGGTGCATCAGAAATTATCATTTCAAATGTGTTCTAGAATGTATGATAGATACTGTGAAATAGAAAATATTCAAAGGGAAGAGGGGTAAGTAACAAGGGGAAAGAAAAAAGTCTGATGGTAAAAAAAAAAAAGCTTATGTACATAGTGGGGGGGGGTTGTAGGGTGGGCAGAGTAAAGAGAAAAATTAGAATTGTTGTGTCATATACTGGTACAAATTCCCAGTGTTGAATATGACCATGATATGTGCATAAAATATACCAATAAAGATTCATATCTAAAAAAAGAAAAAAGAAAAGAAAGAATTATCACTTTATTCAGTTAGAAAGCAGATAGAAGTAAAAGCCAGGAACAAGAATATACCCTTTCAGGGCCGGAGATTTAGCTCAGTGGTTCTGGAGCCTGTCTCGCAAGCCCAAGGTCCTGAGTTCGATCCCGGTAACCACATAGAATGCTGGGCGTGGTGACTCACACCCACCAGCAATCAATACCATATACCACAGTGCCGGGTGTGGTGGCTCATGCCTGTAATCCCAGCACTCGGGAGGCAGAGACAGGAGGATTGCTGAGTTCGAGGCTTGCCTGGGCTACATAGTGAGCTCAGGGGCAGCCTGAACTACAAAGCGAGACCCTGTCTCAAAAAAAAAAAAAAAAAAATAATAATAATAATAATAATACACTCTTTCAGGTGAAGTGGCCAGTGACCCACCTCCAACCTGGCCCCGCTCCCAACAGTGTATTTAGCTGTGAATTTGTCACCTTTTAAAATCCTCAACAATGAACACAAAAAGCATTTCAAGTACATTTTAAATCTAAACCTTAACAGAAAACTGACACAATTTTATTTTAAAAGTAGGAGAGCTGGGGTTTATAGAGTCAGTACTTGCTCAGTATTCACAGTAAGTATGAAAGCATAAACCTAACATGGATGGATCTCACTCCAAAATGCAAATGGTTCCCCACAGAGCCCATGAGAGCTCTCTGCTCAAAGCCTTGATCTCTTTCTGTTCAGAAAAACGGATCTGAGAGGACCCCTTCAAGTACATATAACTCCAAACGACTAAGAAATATAAAATGGGGCCCTCAAGAGGTTTTACTTCAGCTACGAATCAGAAAATAAAGCCAATTTAATGTGAGTTATATTTACAATTTATCTGTTTATAAAGTGTTTTGTTTAAAAATGTAACTTGAATCTTTTACTTCAAGACAACTCTGTCTCATACCTTTTCTCTCTCAAAGTTATGGAAAGTGCCAATATAATTATACAAAAATTAAACTCACACCACATCAAGAAAGATGGCTGTCACCACTGGACAGTAGACTCAAGCACATGTCTTCATGTCATAAATGTCATAGTAGCAAAGCCAGGAAGGGAACTGAGCCTCCTGGTAAGAAGAAGCTCCACGGGAAAGAGGAGACCATCTTCCAGATGGAGCCATGAGGATTCCCCATTAGCAGATGACACGTACCGAATGCTCAAGAAATGCTTTGAGGAATGAGGGCCATCATTTGAAGGTTTAATCATGAATGGCAGTTTCTTTAGCCCCACTGTCAGCCGGGGTCCAGGAAGCCTCTTGTTTCTTCCAGAAGAAACATGAAGCCTCTTCCCTAAATAAGCTAAGCAAATATTGTAGAAAGATTTTGTATTGCTGGGCTTCATAAAACACAGGGAAGCCCTTTTGATTCTACATTTGGATGACAGTCAACTCCTTCTCAGGTCATTTGGAAAGGAATCTGGCTCATGTTCTCCAAAACCCTATCAGCAAGACAAAACTACTCACAAAGATATTTAGGAACTTTACAGCACTCCATGCAACCGTTAGTAGACTTCATCAAGAATTACATAATAAAGGGGCTGGGTGTGTAGCTCAGTGGTAGAGCACTTGCCTACCAGCATGGGATACAGAATCCTATCTCCATAACTGTAAAACATCCTTTATAAAAATAAAATAGCAGAGCCGGGCGTGGTGGCTCACACCTGTAATCCCAGCACTTGGGAGGCAGAGACAAGAGGATTGCTGAGTTTGAGGCTTGCCTGGGCTACATAGTGAGCTCAGAGCCAGCCTGGAACTACAAAGCGAGACCCTGTCTCAAAAAAATAAATAAATAAATAAAATAGCAGAATTATAAAAATAGAAAAGTGGGGGGAAAAGACCACAGAAATGACACCCAAAGATCATATAGCTTAGCCTCAATACATTTTGAAGAAAATAGTATCCTTTAAAACATAAGAGCTGCCAAGTGAGAATGCAGAGGATCTCAGAAAGTCCTTGGAGACTTAAGTAAGACTGCCAAAATAAGGTGCCAGTGGAGTGACTGGAAGACCATGTTGGGTACCTCTCCCATAAGGCAGTGGGAACATGGGGTACACAGAGTGACAAACACATGGGAGAGTCAACTCCAGGTAGTTCGGTGGCTTCCTTAAACAAATGATTTGGAGATCACAGGCTGGAGAGAGAATTGTCAACTATATATATAATTAAAGAAAGTGAGATGAAGAACAGCATTCCTCAGAATTGAAAGGCTACAGTATGATGATTGATGATTAAGGTAAGTGACTGATAGCCACATCTGAAAGAGTGTAGTGAAACAAGAACAGCATGGACTTACAAAAATAAATACCGAAGTCTGAAGTGTTCTGAGAGACAAAGAATAACAATATTACCACTCATGAAAAGCTCTGGTTATAGAAGACCAAGTCTTAAACTATGAGGATCATGTTTTCAACGTAGACTTTGTACCTTAGAACATTTGTAGATTTGAAAGACAAATGACAGCATAAAGAATTGCCATAAACCCAGTATTCAGTGTCCCCTATCACAAGTTTTCTTACATCCTCACTCTAGCGAGGTACATTTGAATAGTGAATGAACCAATATTGATACAGTTCATCCAGGCTTCTTTAGGCTCATCCTAGTGACTCATGGCTTTAAATTACCAGTCACTTCATACTCTTTTTGTCTATGACACTTTCTCAGATTCTCCTTATTTTCAGTGGTCTCAATAGTTCTAAAGGTACTAATCAACCATGCCGGAGAATATAAACTACTAATGTGTATTAGTTTTTCTCTTATGATTAGACAAAGGCTATGGTTTGGGGAAGAAAGATCACAGAAGTAAGCTACCATTCTTGTCACATCACATCAAGGGTAAATACTGTGAACATGATTTGTGGCTATTAATGTTGACCTTGACCACCCAAGTCAGATTTTGCAGATTTCTCACTATATTGTTACTGTTTATTTCTCCCCATTCCATCCTGAACTATGTACAGTCCATATCTGGGGAATGTGCACTTAAGACCCAGCCCCCCAAAGTAGAGCAACTATATAGATTAACTATTCTGCATAAGAGATTTGTCACTTCCATTTCACTAATGAATCATTTCTTCATACTGATACAAACTCATGAGTATTTATTTTATACTTTTAGTAATAATCAATTCAATATTACTTTATATATTTGGCTGATCAAATTGTTCCAGTTTGAGCTATAGGATTTCTTTCAATTGACTCCTCAGTACTGAGTACATAACCTGAGTACACAGTGTATGCTGGTTGCGTTTTTGTTCATATTTGATTTTTAATATATCTTTACCTGCTATCCTTAAAAAATATTCTGGGGTCATTCCATATATTGCCCTGGTCATAGAATCAAACCTTTCTCCAGGAAGCTCTGTCCCTTTTCATTGAAAATTGCATTAGGAAAACCCAGATCTCAGTGTTAGGTATGTCATTGATACTCAGGAGTTGTTCTAGACTCTCAGAACTAACAGAATCAAGAAATATATGTGGGTAAAGTAATGCATGTATATACACACAAGTATAAATATTGCTAACATGATTATCAAGTTCTACATTATGCTAAATGCAACTTTATACTGATGTCTATAACTACAATTTAACACCACACGGATTATGTTATCTACCCCTTGTCTTTAAGCTATCATTTCCAAGAGAGAAACCCAGTTCCACTCAGTAACCATCCGGTTAACTTTTCCATCCCACATCTATGTACAGAGTATCAGTGATACACTCAGGAAAACTACTGTGTTTTTCTTTGTCACTTCCCTTTCATTAATGAATTGACTACTGTGCAGTTCTACCAGTTCCGTTTGCCTTTACAGAATCCATAGAAACTAGTTACTTTGTCAAGCACCTTTCCTGTCCTACATTGCATCACATTCCCTAAAACAGGTAATGTGATTATTGTTTCATGAACTTATATGCCATTTGCATGTCTTCTCCAGTAAAGTGTCTGTTTAGATATTTTGTACAGTTACTAATTGAATTTCTGTTGTCTTATTATTGAGATTTGTATGTACTTTATGAAATAATTATTTGATCAGATATATATTTTGATAAATATTTTCCCAGTCTATGACTATCTCTGTCTTTCTTTTTTGTCTTATGTGGTCCTGGATATCAAACCCAGGACCTTTTGACTTGCCAAGTAAGTGCAGCACCACTGTGCTACATCTCCGGCCCCTGTGACTGTCCCTTAATAATTTATTTTGCAGAGCAAATTTTAATTATAAAAAGTGTCCAGTTGGCTATTAATCTTTCATGTTTGTATTGTTGGTGTTTTTTCTAAGACATATCACTAGATGAGATCCGGTGCCTTCAGGGTAGGATAGACTCATTACCAAATCCAAGGACAGACAGGATTTTTTTTAGATGTACAGTTTGGGTTTAAAAATTAGGTTTATAATTCATTTTTAAGTTAAACTTTTATGAAATTTGTGACGTCTGTATTTGTCTTGCATATACATATATAATATTCTGCCACTATTTGTTGGAAAAACAATCCTTCTGTAGGATTTGTCATTACGTGTTTGATAAAATGTGGGTGAATACATTTCTGGGTTCTCTAAGTTGTTCCTTTATTGATGTTTTTATTTTCTCATATATCTATGTGATGCTGTCTTAGTTATTGTAGTTTTTACCATAAGTCTTGAAAGAGTAGTATGAGTGCTCTAATTTGCTTCCACTCTTTTCTGTATCTTAGTGAGTATTATAGGTCTTTTGCTTTTCAAAGTAAATTTTAGAATAGGTTGGAAAATACCTGCAAAATACTCTGCTGAAATGTTGATTCAGATTACATTAAATCTATAAATCAAACTGGGAAAAACTGACACTTTAACAATATTCAGATTTATAAACCATGAAGACAAAATCGTACACCTTTGATTTATTTTAAACAGAATTTTGTAGTTTTCCACATATAGGTCTTGTACATATTTCATTTGATATATACCTATGTATTTCAATGATCAGAGCTTTGCAAATGGTATGTTTTTTATTTTGAATTCTGATAATATTTGACTTCTTATTTTAGCCAGAATCTACGCCTTTGTTATACTTGCTTATTAATTCCAGGAGCTTAGAGGTTTTTGTTTTGTTGTCTTTGCTGGTTTCTATTAATTTGGGGCACTTTTTACATGGAAAAAGTACATGTTCTTATGACTAATGACAGTTTTATTTATTTCTTCTTCATCTGTGTTATTTCCTCTTCTTGTTCCATCATACTAAAAGCCTCAGTAAGGTGTTAAATAGGAGAACAGTGAGAGAAAACTCATTATGAAAGCATCTATTTTTCACAATCAAGTATGAATTTAGTTTAGGGAATTTCTCCTCATTTTGCCAGATCCCTTAGGAGAAAAATGTTAGAATCTGAAAAACTCCCTTTTGCTCTTAGCTTCTGAGAACTTTTATCAGGAAAGGGTACTAAGTTTTATCAAACAACTTCCTACACCAATGAACATGATTAAGTGGTTTTTTTTTCTTAGCCTATATATTCAGCGGGTAATATTGATTGACCTTTTTTCAATACTGGGGGTGAACCCAGGACCTTTGCACTGGACTACATACCAAAATTTCTGTTATGGAAAATGATCTTCGCAAGTCAATACATTTCACACGTGGAACTCAAACTTCCTGCTACCTCAACATCCTAGAGTACTGGGATTAGGGGTATGGGCTGCTATTCTTTTTTTTTTAATTGAATTCTTTATTGGCACAATTTATATACATCTTAAAATCACATATAACATTGGGAAATTTGTACCAGTATATGCCACAAGTTAATTCTCATTTTTACCCATATCCCTACCCACTCCCCCCTCCTCCCCCCTTTATACATGCTCTTTTATTTTCTTTCTGTATCATATTTATTTCTTCCCCTCATCACATTCCCATACCAAGTTTCCTATAGAAATATTCCACTCTATAAAAGCTGTCCTACTTTCTAGAACTCATTTGCATCTACAGGTGTTCATGCCAAAGAGAAGATCCGGAAATTGTCTATCTGTGATCTATTGATTTCACTTATTAGTATATCCTCCAGGTGTCTCCATTTGCACCTAAATGGATCGA
>PVIC010022067.1:0-28011 GCA_004025085.1 Thryonomys swinderianus
AAAAACTTATTTTTTTTTTTTTTTTTTTTTGAGACAGGGTCTCTCTTTGTACTTCAGGCTGGCTCTGAGCTCACTATATAGCCCAGGTGAGCCTCGAACTCAGCAATCCTCCTGTCTGTGCCTCCCGAGTGCTGGGATGACAGGTGTGAGCCACCACGCCCGGTACTGTGGTGTGTGGTATTGATGGCTGGTGGGGGTGAGTCTTCATGCCCAGCATTGTATGTGGTTACCGGGGATCGAACTCAGGACCTTGTGCTTGCGAGGCCGGCGCTGGAACCACTGAACTAACCCTCCGGCCCCAAAACTTACCTTTTATTACACCATTTCTTTCAGATACTCTTAATGTTTTACATTTTCATTTTGAAATTGTCATACAGAAATTTGCAAGACCAGGACAGAGAGTTCAAGTACATTCCATGTTCCCCAAACCTTAGCATCTTATATCTAAACACTAGTTATCCAAATTTGGGAATTTATGTTGTAGAACCTATTTTTCAAATTCCTCAACTCTTAGATAGTAATATCCTCTGTGGAGCACAGAAGCCAAGGCAGTATTACATCTTCTATTAAATTGTCAGGCTGTTTGAACCTCGTCTAATCTGGAGGGGTTCCTTTATCTTTCATAATTTTTTCTTTTTTTGAGACAGGGTCTTGATTTGTAGTTCAAGTTGGCCTTGAGCTCACTATGTAGCCCAGGCAAGCCTCAAACTCAGTAGTCCTCCTGCCTCTGCCTCCTGAGTGCTGGGATTATAGGCAGGAGCCACCATACCCAGCTGTCTTTCATAATCTTGATACTTCTGAAGATTTTGGTCATTTATTTTTCAAACTGTTCTTCAGGGTGGTTGTAGTGGCACATGGTGTAAACCCACACTCAGAGGCTGAGGCAGCAAGATCATGATTTCAAGCCCAGCCCAGGCAACTAAGAGACCCTGTCAAGAGTGTCCTTCATTCCAGTTAGCTTTGTCTGATGCTTCCTGTATTTTGGCAAGTATGCTATAGAGATGGTCTTATTCCCTTTGGCAAGTTTCACAGCAGGAGAAACATTATCTCAGTATGCTTTTACTGACTGGTAATGGTACCTTTCTAGCCTCCTTTTCTCCTTGTTTATAATTCTTTCTCCACAGGAGAAATAATACTGTTCACACTATTTTTCTCTTGCTTTCTCAATCCTATAAAGTATGTAACCCATACCATTATTTGAAAAATTTAATTAGAGCGTATTTGTTGTGTAGGTTGGTTTTGTCCTAGCTTGGTGATACACAGAAAATAAGTAGGTTGAAAAGTTACTTTGAAGCTGGATCTGATGCCACATGCTTGTAATCCCAGCACTGCAGGAGGCTAAGGCAGGAGGGAGGATCACAAGTTTGAGCCCAGCCTGTATGATTTAGGAGAACCTATCTCAAAATACAAAAAGCAGAAAGGCTGTGGATGTAACTTAGTATAACAATCTTGGGTTCAGTTGCAGTTTTGCAAAAATTCAAAAGGAGAAAAAATAGCTAGCTAGGCATAGTGGCACATACCTGTAATCCCAGCACCAAAGCAGGAGGATAAACTACAAGTTCAGAGCCATTCTGGGCTATATAGTGTTTCACTCCAAAGTGAAACCCTGGATTTTTTTTTAAATAAAAAAAAATGAGTCCAGGGATTTAGTTGAGTGGTTTGGCGTCTGTCTTGCAATCACAAGATCCTGAGTTTGATTTCTGGTAACCACATACCACAGTGCCGGGCGTGGTGGCTCAGTCCATCAGCACTCAGTACCACATAGCACAGTGTCTGGCATGGTGGCTCATGCCTGTAGTCCCAGCACTCGGGAGGCAGAGACAGGAGGATTGCTGAGTTCGAGGCTTGCCTGGGCTACATAGTGAGCTCAGGACCAGCCTGAACTACAAAGTGAGACCCTGTCTCCAAAAAAAAAAAAATCCCTTTGTAAGATTTTAGTGGAAATTTTGTAAAGTAATCTTAGAATTTGGAGTTACTTTTATTTAAAATTTTTTTCTTAACAGTAATATCCTAAGAGACAGCTCTTTTTAGTAATGTCTTCTAATAAAATTGCTGCTGCTTCATTAAATTACAGATAATTTATCAAGACTGCTTTCAGTATTTTGATCCTACCATTTCAGCTTACATTTTATTGTTTCTTTTTTAATGAGTGTCAAGGTTTATTTATTTAAAAAAAAAAACACGAAGAAGCTGCCTGTTGTCAATCTCAGCATTATGACAAAGGTTTTGTGTTTTTCTTGTCTTTTTTTGGGACTTGGAGCAAAATGTCTATATCAGAAAAATCAGTGACAAAGATTTTAGATTTCAGTTTAAGGAATGCCAAAGGAGTTTTCGTGGAATCTTGATAAATAATCTTTACTGTTGAGAGCAGTCTTACCACATACTATCAGGTTCCAGACTAGCTTCTCTTTTTAAGCAGATTCTGAAACTCAACTTGCCTTCCTTTGTTCTCCTTATCCTCTAACATTTATTCTCTCAGGAAATTCTTTCCCCAGTAAATACAATAGTAGAGAGCATGGGATAATGAGATCTGTTATTCAGCTCCAGTAATTGTCAACATTTTGTTCATATTTATTGGAATTCATGGCATGAGGTAGAGATTTAATTTCTATTCCATGTATGATTTTTCTTACCATGTCTTAATGAATCTGTTCTTTTTGCACTAACTTGAAAAGCCTACCATTTATTAGATTCCCTTGTGCCCCTTCTGTTTCCTTTGTTTCCTGGCCTCTGGGAGGATGGCACATACTCCTGTCACAGTAGTTGAGAGTAACCAGGATGCATGTCTAGGAACTGAGACTCTGGGAACCATAAGCCAGAATAAACTTTCTTTGCTATGAAGTTGATTATCCCAGATACTTGGTCACAGTGATTGCTGTCTAACACTGTGATAGAGCTAAAGGAATTCAAAGATTGAATTCAGTTTAGGAGGTTACCAGGTAAGAATTATGTTTGCTTGCTTACTGAATATAACTTTAGTTACTATAATAGCTAACTGAAAGTAAGTTATTTCATAGATAACAAGAGCAGTTATCACCTGTGGTCTCTCCACATGTTTCCAAATAAGAGCATGTAAGATGTTTCCAATTTTTATAGCCACAGCGGGGCTTCCACTTTGTTTACTGCAGTACTGGAGATTGAACCCAGGACCTTCTCATAGGACCTTTAAATTTGCGCAGGCTGGACTTGAATTCATGATCCTCTTATTTCAGCCTCTCTAGAGTGCTAGGAGTTTTCTGGCATGTGCCACCATATCCAGCGGCTCACAGTTTTTTAAGAGCAGTTTCATGTGGGCTGGGGATTTAACTCAGTGGTTCTGGCACCTGCCTGGCAAGCACAGGGTCCCAAGTTTGTCCCCAGTACCGGGGGGGAATAAAAACACAGACCTCACCCACTTAGTGTAACATAGAAATTATATGTGTTAGAAAGCTTTTATAACTTAATCTAAATTGTGTTCTTGTCTAAAGAGTCAAAACCCTTTAACTTCATAATACGTAGAAAAAACACATTGCAGAGTTCCTGACAAGATAATGACAAATAGTCGCGATGGAATAATTAAAACTGAAGTTCTTGTCTAGTGATATGAAACCCACATCTGTAGTTTGATACTGGGATCAAACTCAGGACTTCCTGCTTGGGAGTCAGGCACTAGAACCACTGAGCTAAATTCCCAGCTGTAGTTTGATTATTGAACCTATGAAGAGCCAGATGCAGCGTATACTCCTGCTATTCAGGAGGCTGAGGCAGGAAGATCATAAGTTTTAGGCCAGACTAAGATCTATCTCAAAATTTAAAATAATAATTATGACAACTACAGTAAGAATAAAGAGCTGGGCCAGAGATTTAGCTCAGTGGTTCCAGTGCCTGCCTAGCAAGCGCAAGGTCCCTAGTTCAATCCCTGGTAACCACCTACAACAATACTGGGCATGGTGACTCAGGCCCATCAGCAATCAGTACCATACACACCATGGTGCCTGGTGTGGTGGCTCACACCTGTCAGTTTAGCACTCGGGAGGCAGAGGGAGGAAGATTGCTGAGTTCGAGGCTTGCCTGGGCTACATAGTGAGCTCAGGATCAGCCTGAACTACAAAGCAAGACCCTGTCTCAAAAAAAAAGGAAAAAAGGCTGGGGACTCCACCCTTGTTATCACAGTAAACACACACACACACACACACACACACATTCTTAAATACATAACTAACATGAACATAAATTTTTTTTTTTTTTGAGACAGGGTCTCGCTTTGTAGCTCAGGCTGGCCCTGAGCTCACTATGTAGCCCAGGCAAGCCTCCAACTCAGCAATCCTCCTGCCTCTGCCTCCTGAGTGCTGGGATGACAGGCGTGAGCCACCACGCCCCGGCACTGTGGTATGCGGTGTTGATTGTTGGTGGCAGCATTGTATGTGGTTACCAGGATCGAACTCAGGGCCTTGCGTTTGCAAGGCAGGCGCCAGAACCACTGAGCTAAATCTCTGGCCCAAAACTGAAAATATTTAAAATACGGTGGTGTTGTCATAAGACAACTATAACAGAGTCCAGAAATAAATCTTTCATGGAGGGTCAGTTTTTATTTTCAGTACTGAGAATTAAACCCTGTGCTTCACACTGAGCTACATCCCATCCCTTTTTAATTTTTTTAAATCTTGAGAGTCTCCCTAAGTTTCTAGGTTATCCAGGCTGCACTGAAGCTTGCCATCTTCCTGCCAAGGTCTTAGAGCGTGTGGGATTACAAGTGTATGCCCTATGCCCATTGTCAAATACTATGGTTGGTTTGAAACATAGTATAGTTCAGGCTGACCCTCCCGAGTGCTGAGTTTTACAAGCATGTATCATCATACCCAGCTAAGTGTTTTTTTTTTGGGGGAGACAGGGTCCCACTTTGTAGTTCAGGCTGGCCCTGAGTTCATTATGTAGCCCAGGCAGGCCTCCGCGAACTCAGCAATCTTCCTGTCTCTGCCTCCTGAGTGCTGGGATGACAGGCATGAGCCACCACACCCGGTCCTGTGGTATGTGGTATTGATTGCTGGTGGGCATGAGTCATCATGGCCAGCATTCTATGTGGTTACCGGGATCAAACTCAGGACCTTGCGCTTGCGAGGCAGGCGCTGGAACAACTGAGCTAAATCTCTAGCCCACCAGCTAAGTGTTTTTTGAGAGGAAGCCACAAATGATGTTGAAAAAACAAACATCAAATAATGTGCAAAAATATGAATTTGGGTCCTGGAGATTTAGCTCAATGGTTCCAACGCCTGCCTTAGCAAGTGCAAGGGCCCTGGTTCAATCCCCGGTTACCACATACAACAATACTGGGCATGGTGACTCATGCCTACCAGCAATCAGCACCACACACCACATTGCGGGGTGTGGTGGCTCATGCCTGTCATCCCAGCACTCGGGAGGCAGAGGCAGGAGGATTGCTGTGTTCGAGGCTTGCTGGGGCTCTATAGTGAGTTCAGGGCCAGCCTGAGCTACAAAGCAAGACCCTGTCTCAAAAAAAAAAAAAAAAAAAAAAAAAAAAAAAAAAAAAAAAAAAAAAAAAAAAAAAAAAAAAAAAAAAAAAAAAAAAAAAAAAAAAGATACCCAGCAGAAAAAAGCTAAATATCAGTATGGCAAAATTATTTGAAAATCACATATGATAAAGAATTATTCCCTAGAGTACATAAAGAACTTTACAGTGCAACAACAGAACAACGTAATTTTAAAAAATAGTTAAAAGTGGGCCGGAGGGTTAGCTCAGTGGTTCTAGCGCCTGCCTCGCAAGTGCAAGGTCCTGAGATTGATCCCAGTAACCACATACAATGCTAAGCGTGGTGGCTCTCGCCTGTCATCCCAGCACTGGGGAGGCAGAGACAGGAGGCTTGCTGAGTTCCAGGCTTGCCTGGGCTACATAGTGAGCTCAGGGCCAGCCTGAACTACAAAGTGAGACCCTGTCTCAAAAAAAAAAAAAAAAAAAAGTTAAAGGAGCACCAGGACTTAACTCAGTGTTCTGGCTTCTGCCTGGCAAGCACAAGGTCCTGAGTTGAATCCCTGTAACTGTGGGATAGAAATTCCACCTTTCCTTCTAACTAGTGTTTCCTGGTCTCCATCTGGTAATGCTGTATATATGAAAATCATTTATCAATCCTTGATGTAAGAAATTGAACTTGTACAGCACTTACATGTAGATTTTAAAGTAAATGATTATCTCCCACTATGTCTTATATGGCCACTTGTCTTTATAGATGAAGATTTTATGTATTTGTTTGAAAAAATTTTCACCTCTGTGTGCATTTAGGAGAGAGAGAGAGAGAGAGAGAGTGTGTGTGTGTGTGTGTGTGTGTGTACCTTGGAAACCTAAAATAGAAGTAAATAACCAAAGAGTAGTTAGATAATAGAAAGTAGGTAGGAAGGGGATCAAGAGATGGGGGGATACAGGAGGGAAGAAAAGGGCGTAAAAAATTAAGATGTACTGCAAACATGTGCTAATAAAAAGTTTTTAATTTGTAAAAATCAAAAGAAACCATTTTATCATACAGTAAAGTTTGTCTCCCTCTCCTTTTAGGATATTTTCTTTCCTCGATGTCGTTACCTTGTGCCGCTGTGCTCAGGTGTCCAGGGTAAGAATGTTGACATGATTATAGCACAGTGATAAGAAACCTGTTAAAGTTTCCAGCAGCACAAACAGCCCACTGTGACGTGTGGGCCACAGGTTCCCCATCATTGTTCTAGGGGAGCCCTTCCTGGCACCGAGGATGCTGGTGGCCTTCTTGCAGTAAGTTAACCATGTTTTAGGTATTTCCTGTGCATTATTAGAGTTCAGACACTTCAGCCATGGCATATACATCCTATTCAATTCTGTAATGAGATTCTAAATATATGTGCTCTCACTAACATTTTTTAACTTACTTCCATAATATAGACAGGAAACATTTGCAGTGAAAAAGCATTGAAGCCGGGCATGGTGGCTCACGCCTGTCATCCCAGCACTCGGGAGGCAGAGACAGGAGGATTGCTGAGTTCGAGGCTTGCCTGGGCTACATAGTGAGCTCAGGGCCAGCCTGGACTACAAAGTGAGACCTTATCTCAAAAAAAAAAAAAAAAAAAGCATTGAACATGTAAATTAAAAAACTAGACTTAACCTGGCACGGTAGCATACAGCTATAATACCAGTTATTCAGGAGACTGAAGCAGGAGGATTACAAGTTTGAGGGAACTCGGACAACTTAGGGAGTAGTCTCTGTCTCAAAATGTAAAAGAAAATAAAAAAGGTCTAGATATACAGCTCTGTGGTATAGAGCTAGCCTAGGGCATGTGACACTCAGGTTTTAATTCCTGTCATCACATTTTAAAGTTAGGGTAGAGAAATTAATGTTTGAAAAGGTGAGGCTTAATCACAATAAAAGCATGTTATATTATTTTCCTAGTTCATTTTATATAAGCACATACACATATATATTTTATATATATAAGTCTTGGGCATTTAATTCTCACATTATTTCTCTATATTCTTTAAAGAGGTTTGTGAGAGTCTTTTTGAGAGGAGGAGAGCTGGGGATACAATGAACTTGACCAAAAGCTTAGTTAGCTAATGGGAACTTTATTGGGCTGCAAACACGTTTTTATAGCAGTGAAACAGTCATGAGGACAATGGGACAATCCTGAGAGAGTGGGGAGAGAAACCCCCTGTCTCCTCCTTCTATCAGGAGGAGATACCTCCATGAGTGGAGAAAATATCTTAGCCTCAAGGACGTGTGAAACCGAGACGGCCTGCAGGCGGAAACCGGCAGAGCAGCCAGGGAACAAAGGCTGCATCGCGTGGCCCTCAGGCGCCGGTGCTCTGAGTTCACTGGCATTTACCTACCTGGACCTGCAGTGACTCGGCTTTCCGGAGTTTGAGGCTCAAGGTGTGGGGCATCTGCTCTTGGCTCCCTCCACAGGGGTTAGCTAGATGGGAGGGCAAGGGAATGGGAAAAAGTGAAAATTAAGTTGTGTCATGTACTAGTACAAAATCTCAATGTCGATTGTGATAATAATGTGTATATAAAATGTACCAATAAAATCAATTTTTAAAAAACTGTTAGCTGGGCCAGAGATTTAGCTCAGTGGTTCTGCTGCCTGCTTAGCAAGCACAAGGTCCCTGGTTTGATCCCTGGTATCTACATACAACAGTGCCAGGCTTGATGACTCGTACCCACCAGCAATCACATATCACGGTGCTGGGCGTGGTATCCAGCACTCAGGAGGCAGAAGCAGGAGGATTGCTGAATTCAGGGCTTTCCTGAGCTACATAATGAGCTCAGGGCCAGCCTGAACTAAAAGAGAGACCCTGTCTCCAAAAGCAAAGGTTAGCTAAAATTTTCTTAAAGCTGGGAATGTGACTCAGAGGCAGAGCACTTGTCTTGCATCCACAGGGTCCTAGATTCAATCCTCAGTACAAGAAAAAGTTCCAGGGCCAGAGATTAAGCTCAGTGGTTCCGGTGCCTGTCTCACAAGTGCAAGGTCCTTGGTTCAATCCCAGTAACCACATACAACAATGCCGGGCGTGGTGGATCACGCCTGTCATCCCAGCACTCGGGAGGCAGAGGCAGGAGGATTGCTGACTTTGAGGCTTGCCTGGGCTACATAGGGAGCTCAGGGCCAGCCTGAACTGCACAGTGAGACCCTGTCTCAAAAAAAAAAAGATCCAAAACAAACCAGATCCATTCCTTGTTGGCTCCTTACCCAACACTTGAAGCTAGTGGAGGAAAGGGTTATTTTTGTCTCACAGTTTGTAGCCCGCAGGACAGGGCAGCATGGCACAGGGACCTGGCAGAGGAAATATAGTCCTTGGCCAGGTAGACATGAAATAGCATCAAGCCTGCCTTTTTCCCTTTTATCCCCTCAGGCTACAAGCCTTTTGGGTGATGCCCCCCTCACCCTGGGATTGGACCTCTGTCTTCAGTAAATCCTTATAACCACCACCCAGACCTGCGCTAATTCTAATCGGTTAACTAATTTAATGCCATACACCCCTAATCTCAGTATCACACCCCAGATCTGAAAAGCCTCGCTTATGAGCACACGAGGCTTTGGAGAACCACAAGCCATAACACAATCTTAATTAGCTTCTCCTATATACTCAGCTATTTAGTTTGTCTCTTTTTAACAAATATTACCAAATTAAATATTACAGAAATTACTTTTTTTCTGAACCCAGAGCCTTTGCATTGAGCTGCACACCCAGTCCTTTTTCTGAAATTTTTTTCAAGACAGGGTCTTGGTAAGTTGCCTGGACTGAGCTAGAACTCTCAGTCCTCCTGCCTCAGCCCGCCTGGGCATATAGGAATGCATCTCCATGCTAACTCAGAAACTCAGGCTTTAAGGTTTGTTGGTTTTGATTTTGTTTATGCGTATGTGTGTGTGGTGGTGGTTCTGGTAGGGGTTTGAAGGGACACTCAGGGTCATCTTTACAGATGAACACAATATTACACAGCATACTAACATTTCATTACATGTGCATCAGTCATTTGAACACAATAAGGTTTTGATGATTTTTTTTCCACCCGTACTGGGGTTTGAACCCAGTGCTTCACACATGGTAAACAATATTCTACCATTTAGCTGTATCCCATACCCGTCCTGTTTCTGAGACCAGGTGTTGCCAAGTTGTCCAGCCTAGACTTGTTAGTCTTCGTGCCTCAGCCTTCTGAGAAGCGGGATTGCTGTCCTGTACTACTACAAGTCCTTGTCTCAAAACAATGGAAAGGACTGGGGATGAAGTTTAATGTAGAGGCCCTAGTTCTGTCCCCAGAACTGCTAAATAAGGAAGGCTGGGGAGGTCTGGACCAGTCTGTTCTGGTCCTGGTTATAACATTTACTGCAACCTGCCTGTCCCTAGTTAAAGATCTTCTGCAGCTGTAAACTTCTGTACCCACTCAGTGATGGAGACGAAAGTCTGTGTCAGAGTACGGTGGTTGGCGAGGGTCAGTTACAGGGGCACGAGGGACTTTAGTGCTCAGCCACTGTTTGCCTGATAAACGTGAAGGTATCCTGGTTTTCTCTTTGTTTCAACTTTGCTCCTTCTCTTTTCTTCAAAATAGGCCTGGAATGTTCTTGCTTTGGATGGCAGCAACTGGCAGCGAATTGACCTATTTGATTTCCAGAGGGATATTGAGGTATAATTATGTGGTATATAATGCCATTTCTCTTGTTAGTAATTACACTGTAGAAAAGATTAGCACCAGCCATATAAATGTTTTTTCCCCAAAGAGAGAAACTATTTTCAACATATCTGAAATTCATGGGAGTTTCTAAAAGTTCCCAAGAGTTTTAATTTTTAAGAATAAGTGAAGGGCCAGAGGGTTAGCTCAGTGGTTCCGGTGCCTGCCTCGCAAGCGCAAGGTCCTGGGTTCAATCTCTGGTAACCACATACAATGCTGGGCGTGGAGACTCACGCCCACCAGCAATCAATACCACATACCACAGTGCCGGGCGTGGTGGCTCACGCCTGTCATCCCAGCACTTGGGAGGCAGAGACAGGAGGATTGCTGAGTTCCAGGCTTGCCTGGGCTACATAGTGAGCTCAGGGCCAGCCCGAACTACAAAGTGAGACCCTGTCTCAAAAAAAAAAAAAAAAGAATAAGTGAAATTATTTCTTTGAAATAATACTGAATTATTTAGAATAATTTTAGTCTTGAAATAAGCCCCCAAGGTTTTGTTTTTACCAATATTTACTTTGGTAATATTTGTTAAATAGAGACAAACTAAAAAGCTAAGTACAAAGAAGAGGCTGATTAAGTATGTGTTATGGTTCGTATCTAGATGTGTTTAGTACTTACTCATTTAAAAGAAGTCATTTTGTATTTGTTTATTGTAGAACAGTAGGTCTTTTTTTGTTTTTTGAGACAGGGCCTCACATTGTAGTTTGGGCTGGCCCTGAGTTCACTCTGTAACCCAGGCAAAACTTGAACTCAAAGCAATCCTCCTGCCTCTGCCTCCCAAGTGCTGGGATGACAGGCATGAGCTGCCACACCCGACATTGTGGTGTGTGGTACTGATTGCTGGTGGTTGTGAGTCACCACACCCGGCATTGTGCTATGTGGTTACTGGGATGCGTTCAGTACTTGCAAGACAGACACTGGGACCACTGAGCTAAATCCCCAGCCCTATTCGGATTTTTTTTTTTTTCTTTTTTTGAGACAGGGTCTCGCTTTGTAGTTCAGGCTGGCCCTCAGCTCACTATGTAGCCCAGCCAAGCCTCAAACTCAGCAATCCTCCTGTCTCTGCCTCCCGAGTGCTGGGATGAGCCACCATGCCCGGCACTGTGGTATGTGGTATTGATTGCTGGTGGGTGTGAGTCTCCACGCCCAGCATTGTATGTGGTTACCAGGGATCGAACTCAGGGCTTTGTGCTTGCAAGGCAGGTGCTGGAACCACTGAGCTAAATCTCTGGCCCCTCTATTCAGATTTTAAAAGAGGTTCTCCCCCCCTTTCACTGACCCCCCTCTGATATTTCATCTTTTAGTATTTAGCTATTATCTCTAAAATAGAGAAGCATAACACCTAAGCTGAAATTACTTTTTTTTTTGCTTTTTTGGAGACAGGGTCTCACTTTGTAGTTCAGGCTGGCCCTGAGCTCACTATGGTGCCCAGGTTAGCCGCCGTGAACTCAGCAATCCTCCTGTCTCTGCCTCCCCAGTGCTGGGATTACAGGCGTGAGCCACCACGCCCAGCATTATATGTGGTAACCGGGGATCAAACTCAGGTCCTTGCGCTTGCAAGGCAGGCACCGGAACCACTGAGCTAACCCTCCGGCCCAAGCTGAAATTACTTTAATCTGAATTGAAATTCCACGGTCCTTAGAGTTCTCATTCAAAGTGAAAATAACATCTTCCTCATAGTGCTATAAAAATTAGGTTTTTTTCTTTAAGCTTTAGTAGAAATACATTTTCTTGAGGGGTCATGTAAGAAACTTTTTAAAAAACCTATCATAGGGGCCGGAGGGTTAGCTCAGTTGTTCCGGCGCCTGCCTCGCAAGCGCAAGGTCCTGAGTTCGATCCCCGGTAACCACATATAATGCTGGGTGTGGAGACACGCCCACCAACAATCAACACCGCATACCAATGCCGGACGTGGTGGCTCACGCCTGTAATCCCAGCACTCGGGAGGCAGAGACAGGAGGATTGCTGAGTTCGCGGCGGCTTGCCTGGGCACCATAGTGAGCTCAGGGCCAGCCTGAACTACAAAGCGAGACCCTGTCTCAAAAAGCAAAAAAAAAAAAAAACCTATCATAAACCTTTCATTATCTTAGAAGATATGTTTAAAGTAATATAGGTAGGCATTACAGTGTGATCTTCATGGATATAAATGTTCAAACCAGACCCACAGAACATGCAAACTAAGTATTGATTGAATCACTGCTCTACACTAGTACTATAAATACTTTGGAAAGGATATGAAGACATATATTCCCTTTAGTAGTTGGTTTTCTTGTTTGGTTTTTAATTTTATTGGTATTCTTGATAAACATAATGATCACATTCATCATAGGAAATTTGTGCCTGTTTATAAAATGTCTTGATTCTTTTATCACCATTGTGTTCCCCTGCCTGCAATCCTTTCTCATCTCATTTACAAAAGCTGTTTCCATTTTTTTTCCCCTAAATTCTTTTACCTTTTCCGTTCCTTCCTTTTCCCCCTCCCTTCTCTTGTTCTCCCAGCCAATATCTGTCATCCATTTTGATCCTTATTCATGCAAGAGAAACAATGTGACATTTATTTATTTATTTATTTATTTATTTATTTATTTATTTATTTATTTATTTATTTATTTATTTATTTAGGGTTTTTTTGAGACAGGTTCTAACTTTCTAGTTCAAGCTGACCTTGAACTCACTATGTTGCCCATGCAAGCCTTGAACTCACAGCAGTCTTCCTGCCTCTGCTTCCCAAGTGCTAAGGTTACAAGTGTGAGCCACCACCACCTTAGCATTGTGATACGTGGTATTGGGGATCAAACTCGGGACATTGCATTTGCCAGGCAGACACCGGGACCACTGAGCTAAATCCCCAGCCCACAATGTGATATTTAAACATGTATGTCCATTTTATTTCAGTTAGAAGTATGATCTCAGGATGCATTGATTCACCTAAATATGTTTCAAGTTTAGCCTTCTTTATGTGGAGAAGTACTCAATTTTTTATAAAAAACACATTTTCTTGGGCTGGAGATTTTAGCTTAGTGGTTCGCGTACCTGCCTAGCAAGCGCAAGGTCCCTGGTTCAATCCCCTGTAACCACATAAAACAATACCAGGCCTGGTGACTCATGCCCACTGGCAGTCAGTACCACATACCACAGTGCAGAACGTGGTGGCTCACACTTGTCATCCCAGCACTCAGGTGGCAGAGGCAGGAGGATTGCTGTGAGTTTGAGGCTTGCCTGGGCTACATAGTGAGCTCAGAGCTATCCTGAACTACAAAGCGAGACCCTGTCTCGAAAAAAAAAAAAAAAAAAACAGGGCTGGAGATTTGGCTCAGTGGTTCCAGTGCCTGCCTCGCAAGCACAAGGTCCTGAGCTCAATCCCCGGTAACCATATACAGTGCTGGGCATGGTGGCTCATGCCTGTCATCCCAGCACTTGGGAGGCAGATGCAGGAGGATTGCTGAGTTCAAGGCTTGCCTGACTACATAGTGAGCTCAGGGCCAACCTGACTTACAAAGCAAGACCCTGTCTCCAAAAAAAAAAGTTGTATATAGTTGTGTGTGTGTGTGTGTGTGTGTGTGTGTGTGTGTATATTTCTAGGGGACCGGAGATTTAGCTCAGTGGTTCTGGCACCTGCCTCACAAGCGCAATGGTCCTGAGTTCGATCCCTGGTAACCACATACAATGTTGGGCGTGGTGGCTCATGCCTGTAATTCCAGCACTCGGGAGGCAGAGGCAGGAGGATTGCTGAGTTCCAGGTTTGCCTGGGCTACATAGCAGGGCCAGCCTGGACTACAAAGTGAGAGCCTGTCTCAAAAAAACCAAAAACAAACCAAAAAAAAAATCACATTTCTATTAAAAAAGTTAGGATGTGTTCTTAAAAAGCAGTGATGCAAGTTGTCTGTTTACCTGTTTCTTGTTACAGGGCCGGGTAGTGGAGAATATTTCAAAACGATGTGGAGGGTTTTTACGAAAATTAAGTCTTCGTGGGTGTCTTGGAGTAGGAGACAATGCGTTAAGGTAAAAAAAAAAAAAAAAAAAAGATTATCTATGTTTCCTTTAAGAATTAAACCCAGGGGCCGGAGGTTTAGCTCAGTGGTTCTGGCATCTGCCTGGCAAGCGCAAGGTCCCAAGTTCAAGTTCAGTCCCAGGTAACTACATACCACAGTGCTGGGCGTGGTGACTCATACTCACCAGCAATCAGCACCACACACCACAGTGTCAGGCATGGTGGTTCACACCTGTAATCCCAGCACTCAGAAGGTAGTAGCAGGCGGATTGCTGAGGTCAAGGCTTGCCTGGGCTACATAGTGAGCTCAGAGCCAGCCTGAACTACAAAGTAAGACCCTGTCTCAAAATAAAAAGAAGAGCATTTATGTCTTCAGGAAAGCCCAGATTCCACATAAATGGTTCTTTTGGAGCCTGAGATTTTTTGTTCTTTGAGCTTTTGTCTTCTTCCACCAGTGACCAATTGATTGATATCCCATAATTCAGTACTAACAATATGCACAAGGTACCTCAGACTTCATGGGCTAAGAGCTAACGCCAAAAGACTGCCCATACTTGAGATGTCAGATGTGAGTCTCACATTGCTATGTACTTTTTTTGTGTGAGTGGGTGGTACTGAGAATTGAATACAGGGCCTTTGCACTGAGCTACATCCTCTACCCTATTTATTTGTTGGTTGGTTTTCTTTGTTTGTTCATTTTGAGACAGTGTTCCACTTTGTCGTTAAGGCTGGCCCAGAGCTCACTATGTAGCCCAGGCAAGCCTCGAACTCAGCAATCCTCCTGTCTCTGCCTCCCGAGTGCTAGGATTACAGGCTTGAGCTACCATACCTGGCATTGTGTTATGTGGTACTCATTGCTGGTGGCTCTGAGTCACCACGCCCAGTATTGTATATGGTTTCCAGGGATTGAACCAGGGACCTTGGGGTTGCTAGGCAGGCACCAGAACGACTGAGCTAAATCTCAGGCTTTATTTTTTTTATTTTGAGACAGAATCTTGCTAAATTGCCAAAGCTGGGCTTGAACTTGTGATCCTCATGCCTCAGTGCTGGGGTTATAGGAATGTATTACCATGCCCAGCTTCTGTGTACTTTTGATGAATAGGGATAGAAATGAGAGAATCCCTGATCCTATCCTGGTGCTTGAAAATCTGCTACATGATATCCCACAACTCAGGAAAATCCTTCAGTTACTTTACTAGTTATTATGAAGGATCCAGACATGGAAAGCATAGGACCTTTCACCCCTGGGGAATTAGGGCTTTCCACCCTTGCAGCATATGACTGTGCTCACTAGCCCATCAGTTGCCCAGTCCCATCATTCAGGGATTTTTACGATGGCCGTGTTACCGAGGCAGAGGTGAACAACGTATATTATAACCAAAGACACTCGTGTCACCCTGTCATTTTGGAATTACAGGAGTCTTAAGAGCTCTCTTAAGATAACTAGAGATGGCAACAAAATGCATGTTTCTCCTATCACAAATATCAACAATCAGAAATATGAAGAATAATGTCTTTGATTACTTTTTATGCTTGGAATTTTGCCCATTTTATTTAAACCTTTTAATGTGTTTCTTTCCTATAAAGGACCTTTGCACAAAACTGTAGGAACATCGAAGTACTGAATCTAAATGGGTGTACAAAGACCACAGACGCGTAAGTAGTGCATGTTTTATAAAGGGTAAGTCACAGGCATTATATGTGACTGTAGAAGCTTTAAATGATGGCTATTTAATATACTGAGACTATTCATCTTGATTATAAAAAGAAAAGCTATTTTAAAAGAAAAAAGCAACAGGAAAGTGGAAATAGAATAAGAGATTTGAGATCCTGTCTTTTATTTAATGTGAAACTATAAAATTATAGTCAATGTATATGCAGTAGGGATAATAAAAGCCACAGTAAACAGTTAAATTCTATAAAAAGATTAAACTGTTAATTTAGCCAGACTAAACAGTTTGTGGTTTTGTTTTTTGCACAACCAGGGATTGAACTCAGTCCCTTATGCTTGCAAAGCAAGCTGCAGCACCACTGAGTTAAATCCCTGTCCCATTTGTTTTAATTAGTACCAACTGCAGTTATTTAATGAAAGTCTCTAAATGTGGTATAACTGTAGCACTCACAATATAAAATAAATTTAAAGAACCTGAGCTTCGTGACACATGCTGGAAATTGCAACACTCTGGGAAGCTGAGGCAAGAGTATCCCACGTTTGAGTCCAGCCTCAGCAATTTAGCCACTAGTAAAATCCTGTCTCAAAATTTTAAAAAATGTTCTAAAATGTTAAGTAAATAAGTACTTGGAGTGTTAACCCTGGGAATTGAACTCGGGGCCTTTCCACTGAACTACATTCACAGTTCCCCACCTTTTTGTGGGATGGGGATGGTGTTTCACTAAACTGTTACATTGCCCAGATTAGGCCCGAACATGCAGCCCTCCTGCCCCAGCCTTTCAGACTGCTGGGATTCCAAGCATATGCCACTGCACCAGTCAAAAAAGTATAAAATTTTTTAAAAAATCACTGAAGCTTCTGCTTCTGACAATGATACCAACTTCTTTCCTGCCACAAACAACTAGAAAACTGAGTAAAACAGAAAAAAAAAACATTAAAATATCAGATAACACATTACCACAAGACAGAGAAATACATGAAGTGATCCCTATGAAAAAGTGAGACATTTTCCAGACGTCTAAAAGTGCTTGCTAACTTGAAAGATATCAGAGTTCAAGAGACTAAAGGAACAAGAGCCAGGCATGGTGGCACACACCTGTACTCAGACGGCTAAAGTAGTAAGATCACTACAAGTTCAAACCCAGCTTGGGCTAGAAAGTAAGTTCAAAGCCAGCCTGAACTATATAATGAGACCCTGTCTCAAAAAAATAAAAATAAAAAGGCAAGAACATGTGTTTAGCAAGAAAAGAATTACTCAAGGCTATAAATACCTAAAAGATTTGGCTGAATGTAAATTATATATGTACTGGTTAAGAACCACAAAGGTAGACAGAATATAATGAAGAAACAAACCAGAATTGGTGGCACACATCTGTAATCCCAGCATCTTACAAGGCCAAAGCAGGGGAATTGAGAATTTCAAGCCCCTTCTGGGCAACTTTGCAATTTAGGGAGAACCTGTCTCAAAATAAAATGAGCTGAAGTTGTCATTCATTGGTAGAGCACTTCCCTAGCATGCATGAAGCCCTGGGCTCAGTCCCTGGTACTTCTAAGATTAAAAAAAAATAAAGTATACTCTAGGCCAGGCAATGCAAGCACTCATCTATACTCCTAGCTACTCAGGAAGCTAAGGCAGGAGAATCACAAATTCATAGCCAGCCTAGGAAGCTTAACAAGACTGTGTCAAAAAATAAAGGGGTAGGCCAGAGATTTAGCTCAGTGGTTCCAGCGCCTGCCTTGCAAGCACAAGGTCCCTAGTTCTATCCCTGGTAACCACATACCACAAGGTCGGGTATGGTGACTCACGCCCACCAGCAGTCAGTACCACATACCACAATGCAGGGTGTGGTGGCTCATGCCTGTCATCCTAGCACTTGGGAGGCAGAGGCAGGATTGCTGTGAGTGTGAGGCTTACTTGGGCTACATAGTGAGCTCATGGCCAGCGTGAACTACAAAGTGAGACCCTGTCTCAAAAAATAAATAAGTAAAGGGACGGAGGGTTAGCTCAGTGGTTCCAGCGCCTGCCTCACAAGCACAAGGTCCTGAGTTCAATCCCCAGTAACCACATACAGTGCTGGACATGGAACCTCACGCCCACCAGCCATCAGTACCACTTACCACAGTGCCGGGCGTGGTGGCTCACAACTGTAATCCCAGCACTCGGGAGGCAGAGGCAGGAGGATTGCTGAGTTCGAGGCTTGCCTGGGTTACATAGTGAGCTCAGGGCCAGCAAGAACTACAAAGTGAGACCCTATCTCAAAAAAAAAAATTCTTTATTATTGTATAATAATAAAGCAGTCCAAAAGTGAAACTAAAAAAACAATTTCATGCATAGTAAAAAGCATAAAATATTTACAAATAAGTTTTAATAAAAGAAGTACAGGAATGGTGCACTGAAAACCACCATTCATTACTGGAAAAATTAAAGGGGATATAAAATGGAAAGGTGGAATCCCAGCACTTGGGAGGCTGACCCAGGTGGCTAACTTCACATTCAAGGCCAGCCTGAGCTACATAGTGAGTTCAAAGCCAGCTTGAACTAGTGAGACCCTCTCTCCAAAAAAAAAAAAAATCTGCCAAGAATGTAGTTCTGCATGACGTCCTGAGTTAAATCCCCAGTACCAAAAAAAAAACCCCAAAAAACTGACAGTGCATATTTATCCTTTCCAGTATATGACACTGTCAAGATGACAAGTCTCCCCAAATTAATTTATAGGTTCAGTGTAATTCCTAACAGAATCTCAGTTTTTGCGTTTAAGAAACTGACAGATTGGTGCCCATGTATGAGAGAATGCAGTAGTCAAAACAGTTCTTAAAAATGAAGAACATACTAGAAATATACTCAAAGGAATTTTAAAAACCGCATTGGAAAGACATATGTAGACCCTTGTTCATAGCAGCTCAGTTCATGATAGTCCATTCTTGGAAACAACCCAAATGCCCATCAACTGGAGACTGGATAAAGCAGATGTGGGTTTTTTTAAAATAAAATGGAGTATTACTCTGCCATAAAGAATGACAAGATTCATTCATTTATGTGCAAATGGATACATCTGGAGGACACTAATAAGTGAAATAAATACATCACAGATATGCAAATACTGGATTCTTTTCTTTGTTATGAGAAACTATAGATGTAAATGAGTTCTAGAATATATTATAGTTTTTGTAAAATAGGAAATATCCAAAGGGAATTTGATGTGGGAACGTAATGAGGGGAAAGAATTAATATGATTCTGAAAGAAAATAGAAGAGCATGTATATAAGGGATTTGGGGTTGTGGGTGGGTAGGGAAGTGGGTAAAAATGAGAATTAACTTGCGTCATATACTGGTACAAATTCCCCAAAGTTTTGTGTGACTGTGAACTGTGTATAAAATGTACCAATAAAGAATTCAATTAAAAATAAAGAACAGTGTTGGAATATCAAGGGTAGTCACTTACGACTGTAATCCCAGCAGTTTGAGAGGCTGAGAAAGGGCAAATTTCAGTCCAGTTTAGACAACTTGTTGACTTAGTGAGATCCCACCCGTTTCTGGGTATAGTAGCTCAGGCCTGTAACTCCAGCATTCGGGAAGCAGAGGCAAGAGGATTGCTGAGAGTTCAGGGTTAGCCTGGGCTGTGTAGTGAGTTCAGGGCCAGCCTATGCTACAGAGTGAGACCCCGTCTCAAAACACCAAAAAAAAGAGGAAAAAGATTTAAGAAGGAATTGTGATATAACACTTCAGTATTGAGGGGAAAATATTTTTAAAGAATATATAGAGAGGGCTGGAGGGTTAGCTCAGTGGTTCCGGTGCCTGCCTTGCAAGCGCAAGGTCCTGAGTTCGATCCCCGGTAACCACATATAATGCTGGGCGTGGAGACTCACGCCCACCAACAATCAACACCGCATAACCACAATGCCGGACGTGGTGGCTCACGCCTGTTATCCCAGCACTCAGGAGGCAGAGACAAGAGGATTGCTGAGTTCGCGGCGGCTTGCCTGGGCACCATAGTGAGCTCAGGGCCAGCCTGAACTACAAAGCGAGACCCTGTCTCAAAAAAAAGAATATATAGAGAAAGCTGGGCATAGTGATACATACTGTAATCCCAGTACTGAGGAGGCTGAGCCGGAGAATAGTGAGTCTGAGGCCCACCCAAAGACCTAGAGAGATGTACTGGCAAGAAATGAATATGTGGGGCCGGAGGGTTAGCTTAGTGGTTCCGGCGCCTGCCTCGCAAGCACAAGGTCCTGAGTTTGATCCCCGGTAACCACATATAATGCTGGGCGTGGAGACACACCCACCAACAATCAACACCACAAACCACAATGCTGGACATGGTGGCTCACACCTGTCATCCCAGCACTCGGGAGGCAGAGACAAGAGGATTGCTGAGTTCGTGGCGGCTTGCCTGGGCACCATAGTGAGCTCAGGGCCAGCCTGAACTACAAAGCGAGACCCTGTCTCAAAAAGCAAAAAAAAAAAAAAAAGAATATGTGACTTTTATTTAAGTCCTAGTTTAAGCATTTTGAGCCATTTATGAGACAATTAGGGGAAGCACACTTGTATCAGATATTTAAAAATTAATTACTCAGTAATTAGTAATTCTCTATTGGAAATACAGTGGTACCTTGGTTTGTAAATTTAATTTATTCCAGGATTCTGAAAAAGATGGCTGCATTTATGTTTGTCATCCAAAGAGTTTGCAAACAAAAGCAAGATGTCAAATGCTTCTGTTTGCAAACCTACTCACAGATGAATATGTCTGGGATTTGCTTTAAAACAGTAGAACAAGATGGGCGTGGTGGCTCACGCTTATAATCCCAGCCCTCAGAAGGCAGAGGTAGGAAGATTGCTGAGTTCGAGGCTTGTCTGGACTGCAAAGCAAGATCCTGTCTTAAAAAACAAACAAACAAAAAAACAAGGTTAGAACAGGCTGGGAAGCTAGCTCAGTGAATAGAGCACTTCCCTAGCTTTTTTTTTTTTTGAGACAGTGTCTGGCTTTGCAGTTCAGGCTGGCCCTGAGCTCACTATATAGCCCAGGCAAGCCTTGAACTCAGCAATCCTCCTGCTTCTGGCTCCTACGTGCTGGGTTGACAGGCTTGAGCCACCACGCCCAGCATTGTGTGTGGTACTGATTGGGACCTTGCCTTGCTAGGCAGTCTCTGGAGCCACTGAGCTAAATCTCCAGTTCTAGCATTCTTCAGACCCTAGGTTCAATCTCTAGAACCACACAAAAAAATAAATAATTTTTTAGATGCTAGAACAAAAGAAGCAGAGAGTAGTGTTTTTTTTTTTTTTAAATGAAAAGCCCTGGAGATGTAATTCACTGGTATTTATCTACCATGCATAAGGCCCTGTAGTCAGCCTCTGTCATGGCCAAAAGAAAGGGAGAAAAAAGTTATTAAAGTACAGTAGGTGGTGTCTCACTTGTTCACCCCAGTACTCAGAAAAGTCTAGTTCTTTCCCAAAGTGTGCTAGTGGATGTCTGTACTACAGCTACTAAGACTGCTAAAATAGGAAGCTTGTAACCTCAAGGCCAGCCTAAGCACCACAGCGAAGACCTGTCCCCAAAAAGGCAGGGCCTCTAGCTCAGCACTCACTATATTAAATCCTGACAATCACAGGAAAGAAAATCTAGTTCATTAGTACAATGCGCTTGATTATCTTGAATAGAAATTTAAGTAAAACAGCAGAGGAAAAACTTTTTAGTCCTCATGTCTCTAACATGCGAACATATACTGAGAAAGGTATATGATATAGTAAGAATTGTGGTCTTAAGCCGGCTGTGGTGGCACACACCTCTAATCGCAGCACTGGGGAAGTAGAGGCAGGAGAGTAGCCATGGGTTCAAGGCCAGCCTGAGCTACATAGTGAGACCCTCGTCTCAAAAAACCAAAATAAACAAGAATGTGTTCATATTTTGTTTATTCATTTTATTTTCTTTTTCCATTTTCAGTACATGCACTAGCCTTAGCAAGTTCTGTTCCAAACTCAGGCACCTTGACTTGGCTTCCTGCACATCGATAACAAACATGTCTCTCAAAGCTCTGAGGTAAATTCCTTCTAATGTGCATGTCCATTAATACCTACTTTTATAGACTAAAAAATTTGGGATTGATGTCAACTTTATTTAATAGATGTATACTAGAGTTTTGGATAGATCTTTAATTTTACCACTGTCCAAATTACATTTAGAGAAAATATTTAAGTAAAATTACTTATGGTAATTAAGATTTCTAAACAGACCAGTATAATTTATACATGAATAATGTTCATATATTTTTTAACCACTCACCAGTCTAATTATTTAAATATATGATGACCAGAAATTGCATATTGTGTCAGTTTTTATATGATAATATAACAGGAGATATAAAGACAACAATTTTACCAAATTTACTCAGTACAAGAGTCAACTGGTTGAAATACTCCTGCCCAGGCAATATTCAGGATAGTCAGTATATAAACAAACACGCTGCCCAAGTGACACATGGGGTACTGTTAAATGGTTAAAATCCATTATAGATCCAAAAGATAACATCTTTTTTTTTTTTTTGGAGACAGGGTCTTGCTTTGTAGTTCAGGCTGGCCCTTAGCTCACTATATAGCCCAAGCAAACCTTGAACTCAGCAATCCTCCTGTCTCTGCCTCCCAAGTGCTAGGATTACAGGCATGAGCCACCATGCCCGGCCCAAAAGATAATATCTTAAAGGGGGATAAAATGTTCACTTTTTAGAAAGCTTATTTTTTTAACCAACCTTTATAAATTATGGTCTCTTTATTGGTTATACTTATGCATGTAGGAGATTAAGCTATTTTAAAAAGCAGCAAATAATTAAACTATTGCCAGGCATGTTAGCTCATACCTGTAAACCCAGCACTCGGGAGGCAGAGGCAGGAGGATTGCCACGAGTTTGAAGCCAGTCTGGGTTACATAGTGTGTTCAGGGTCAGCCTGAACTACAAAGTGAGACCTTGTCTCAAAAACTAAAAAAAACAAAAACAAAAATCAGGCATGGTGCTGCTTGCCTGTGATCCCAGCATTTGGGAGGCTGTGGCAGGAGGGTCACTGCAGGTTCCAGACCAGTCAAGTCACTGTGAAGTGGGTCCCTGTCTCAAAACAAAAAAGACAACTTAAAAATATGATATATAAGAATGTGGCTTTTGTATTTATTTCCTTATTTACTTTAAATGTGACTCTTTTTAACCTTCCCTTGTGAATACTGAGCACATACAATTCAGGACTGTTTGCCATGTAGGATAAGTATAGTAACCTTTATCATTCATAAAATGTTTTCACACAAATTATCTCATTTTCTGAATAGCTCAAATACCTCCTCAAAGCTGTCAAGGGCCCTAGTAGAATTGGTACAACCTTGGGAATATAAAAAGCTTGGTGTTTATCAGTTTTCTAGCTATAAAACTAGACTGCTAAGTGTGGAAGTGACCCCCGATGAAGCTAATGTTGTGCAGGCAGGGGCTGGCTGGGCTCACACACTCCTGTAGCCCTGGTGCTCTGAGAGAAGAGCCCGACGACTGCAGGCTCCGGCCCAGGCCGGGCAGCCCGCGGAGACCCTGTCTCAGAGGGTTGTGAGCGCCCACTTCTGTACACCAGGCATCTGCAGTGCGGACACCTGAGGAAAGCCAGAGCCACGCGCCCCACGCCTCCCAGCTCGGAGGAGAGTGGCTCCCCTGTCGCTGGCCGCCCGTGGCGGGTCTGCGGGTGCAGGTGGCAACCACTGCAGCAGGTGGGCACGCACTGTCCACCCATCTCTGGACTCTGGCCCCGGAGGGGATGCTGAGCCCCCCACACCTAACGTTGCTTGCCGAGAGCCTTGGCCACTGAGTTGTAGTCTTCGGCTCTTGTTTTTATGTGACACAACAGTTTCTGGCGTGTGCCCAGAAGCAGGGTGACATTTCAGACTGCGTGGAGTTTTCAGAGAAGTGCTGAGACAGTGCAGAGTTCCAGACAGACTCGGCTTAATCAGGAAGCTCCGGTGGAAGAACTGGGCAATCAGCTGTGACTGTTAGTTTAGCATGAAAGTGTAATTAATGAATGTATAAAATATAAAAACCGTAAGCCTCTCATTAATGGCTTCATTGCTTCTGAATGCCGTTGGAAGAGAATATTTTGAATGTATCAGCAAGTTCACTGAGGTGGTGTAGAATGTAGGGCAGACGTTTCTGTGGGCTCTTTAAACCAGCTGCTGTGATGTTATTACCCTTGGGTTAATTGGAATAAAGTTATATTCTTCTGTGGGGGAGCTCAGCCTCCACATGTAAATAATGCAGAAATGCATGTACGTATGTGTACACACACACATGCACTTTCAGGTACTGAGTTTAATCTCTAGTATCACAAGTAAATAAATATAATTTTTTAAATAAAAATTTTTAAATCCTCATTACTACTACTTCGATGCTAAAAGAATTGCTTAATGTCGAATCTGGGTTTAAACCTGAACTCTTAATTGTTTGTCAAATGGAAAGAGTCAGTTTTCCATTTCTGTCTTATCTGAAGCATAATGTGCCCTGTGCATTTTGTTGGACTGGGTGTGAGACGACCTCGTGGTTGGGTGCCTTTGGAGTTGGAGATAGTGATCTGTCTGTTGTGTGTTCTATTCTAAGTGAGGGGTGTCCTCTGCTGGAGCAGCTGAATATTTCCTGGTGTGACCAAGTAACCAAGGATGGCATTCAAGCACTAGTGAGAGGCTGCGGGGGGCTGAAGGCTTTATTCTTAAAAGGCTGCACACAGGTAATATTCCATGGGTGCGTGCAAAAGTCCAAGGAAATGTGAACTGTGTCGGCATTACTGAGATGCTTATTTTGAGGAAAATGTGAGTTCTGCATACTGCTGACCAAAAAACACATGCTTACCAAAAGTTCAGACATTTTCCTTAGAATGAAAGAATGAGAAAAATAACATCTGTCCAAAAATAAGTTGGGGGCAGGGACAAAATAGGAAGATCAACTTGTACTTAGGAAACATCATAGGCAAAAAAGGTTTCTTCCAGAATTTAGTCCATCCTGAAAAGAAAATTTCTGCCCTGAGTGGTGGCATACCTTTGTAATTGCAGCACTTGGGAAGCAGAGGCAGGAGGATCACCAGGATTTTGAGGCCAGCCTGGAATATTTAGTGATACTCTGTGTCATACAAACAAAACAAAAAATAGCTTGAGCCTCTGGTTATTGAAGGACCCTGAGAAGTATGGAGTGGAATTTACCATTGTGATCAGTTCTCATCTGTTCTCAGTGGTACAAGCATTCCAGGATCTTCCAGCAGCAGGTAGATGCTATGGATTCCATTCATGTCTTCTTCCAAGTTTTTAAAAGTTCCATAGCAATCTTTAGTACTAGGAGGGGAATAAGAAGTACTTTTACAAAGGAAGGTGTGTGGAAGTGTGAAGATTATTTTACTTCGTAGTCCTCCATATAACTCTTGACTGTCATCATCAAAAGTAAAATGGAATATTTATCTTTTCCTTGATTTATAGTGTGAATTTGATGTGGTAAGAACTGATTCTTTTTAGTTTTTTGAGACAGGGTCTAGCTTTGTAGATCAGACTGGCCATAAGCTCACTGTGTAGCCCAGGCAAGCCTCGAACTCAGCAAACCTTGTGCCGCTGCCTCCCAAGTGCTGGGATTACAGGTGTGATCCATCACACCTGGCATTGTGGTGCATGGTAGTGGGGATCGAACTCAGGACCTTGAGCTTGCCAGGCCCAAGAGCTGATTCTTTAAAAATACAAAAGTAAGGGTTGGGGATCTGGCTCAGTGGTGTCACATGTATCTATTAAGCACAAGGTCCTGAATTTGATCCCCAGTACAACCAAAAAAGGAGGAAAATAAACAAAAATACTGATAGCCCTGCCTACTAATAGAAATTATTCTGTTGTGTGATCATAATTTATTACTTGCGACTCATTGTGCTCTGAAGCACGGTTAGCTGTGTTGAGAATGTAGTAGTGAGTATGTACTCTCTTAAGGCTTGCTCCTTTGAGACAATGCCAGTAACCACCTATTTTTTTTTTCTTTTTAAATCTTTGTAGCTAGAAGATGAAGCTCTCAAGTACATAGGTGCACACTGTCCTGAGCTGGTGACTCTGAACTTGCAGACTTGCTTAGTAAGCATCCCTTCCCACAGGCTTCGTTATTAGTAATTTCTTTCACTAGCATCATTGATGTATATTGTAAGAGTTTGAAGACCAGTAGCTTTTGCACAGCAACCGTAGGGACACAGCACACACACACAAACATCTCTTGTATTTTTGGGGGATCAGGGTTTGGTTTCCTGAGACAGGGTCTCACTGTACAGTCCCGGCAGTCTTTTTAAGTTGCTGGGCTCAAGCTTGCTACCCCCCTGCCTCAGCCTCCTAGAGTGTGAGGTTTACAGATATGTGCCACCTTAACCTTGGCAGGTCATTCTTATCCTTGACTGATCTGAAAACATGAAAGTTCCACTGATTTCACTATTTTTAAAATTGGATTAGTTTTGGCATGACTTTCCTTATGTACTCTCTTATAATTTTGTTTTGAAAGAGATGGACTTGCTGTTTTGCCCAGAATTGCTGCAATCTCCCCCCTCAGCCACCTGAGTAGCTAGGACACCACCAGTATGTATTACCACACCTAGCCAGACAAGGGCAGTGTGGCCATAAAGTACTTTTCTATTGCTTCTGTGTGGCACAATTTCCAGTGCCCTGCGACGTCACTCTTTTTTTTTTTTTTGAGACGGTCTCGCTTTATAGTTGAGGCTGGCTCTGAGCTCACTATGTAGTCCAGACTAGTCTTGAACTCACAGCAGTCCTCCTGCCTCTGCCTCCCAAGTGCTGGGATGACAGGCATGAGCCACCACGCCAGGTATTATGGTATGTGATACTAGGATCAAACTTGGGATCTTGCGCTTGCCAGGAAGACTCTGGAACCACTGAGCTAAATCCCCAGCCTACATCACCATGATTTAATTCCTGCTTTCCCTTCATCTCCAGGAGCCTCATTTAGTAGTAATGGTACATCACATTGTGTTTGTGTGGTGCTTTGTCACATGAATGTATGTGTCTTCCTTACCATCTAGTTTTTAGTCTCTGTTTCTATTCTGGGGGGGGACTTTTTGTTTGTTTTGCTTTCATGAGATTGAGAACATGCTGACTTAATCAGTGGATATTAGCTGGGCTTGGTGACACACACCTCTCACCCTAGCCTTCCAAAGGCTGAGGCAGAACTGAATCATGAGTTCAAGGCCAGCCTCTCCAATCTCCAAAAAAAAAGGGGGCAGCTATTAAGAGCTTTTCTCTTCTTTTTTCTTTCTCTCAGTTGTCCTTACAACTTAAGGACATTGCTTCATTAAACAGAAGTGGTAAAGGGGATTTTAAGTTTACACAAAACTCATAAATCTGACAGTATATTTAAGTGCTGATAGTAACTGCTATGTTAAAGGGATGTGTACTCATGCACACCTTGTATCCTGGCACTTCAGGGTCTGAGGTTGGAGAATAGCTGTGAGTTTGAGGCCAGCCTGGGCTACACAGCAAGACCCTGTCTCAACCAAAAAAAGGTTTATATGTAATGTTTTATTATATTTTTTTGTGTACTTTTTAAATTTTATTTAAAATAAACTTTAAACCAGGCATAGTGGCACACACCTGTCATCCCAGCATTTGGGAAGCTGAGGCAGGATCATCACTGAGAATTTGCGGCCAGTCTGAACTACATAGTGAGACCCTGTCTCAAAAAACCAAGAGTTTAAAACCACTCTTAATGCAGAGTTACATATCTAGTTAAACATAACTTTCATCTCCATAAATTAGAATGTTCTTTATGTTAAACAGAGAAAATGAATGTTGTGAGATTTCAAATGTAGTCCAGGGGTGTTTTCTTTTGTTTTTCTTGTTTGTTTTTTTTCCACTAACAAGTTTCAGTTTGAATTTGTAAGTACATCTTACTGTTAAAATACTACTGTTGGGCCGGAGGGTTAGCTCAGTGGTTCCGGTGCCTGCCTTGCAAGCGCAAGGACCTGAGTTCAATTCCCGGTAACCACATATAATGCTGGGCGTGGTGGCTCACGCCTGTAATCCCAGCACTCGGGAGGCAGAGACGGGAGGATTGCTGAGTTCGCGGCGGCTTGCCTGGGCACCATAGTGAGCTCAGGGCCAGCCTGAACTACAAAGCGAGACCCTGTCTCCAAAAAG
>PVIC010022068.1:0-17265 GCA_004025085.1 Thryonomys swinderianus
AAAAAAAATGAAATAAAATTAATTCCACTGTTTCAGCCATTTTATCTATGGTATTTGTTTATAATAGTCCCAACAAACAAATCAGTTGGGTTGAGCAAACATGTGGTTGTTGATTCAGTTACACTTTTGTGATATAATTATTAAAGGTGTGCTGGTGCAAAGCATGTTTTTAAGCAACCAGTCTCCTAAGAGAGACAAGATAAAGCACTATGAGAGTTTTGAGAAGGGAGAGTTTGGCATTTTTCCTGTGCCTGGAAAGTAAAAGCTAGCAAGAAATTTAGAAATCTCATCAGGTTTTGAAAAATGGTTGCACTTGACTGGGGGTGTCTCGATAAATCTGTAGAACTACTGTCTTCAGTATTTTTTATTTTAATGTCATAGGAAGTTTTATACATATATATATATATATATATGACACTTAAGAGATGATAATGAATTGTGTATTGCCAGAATAAATTTGCAAAAATAATAGTCAAATATGAATGTTAGAGATAGAAGAAGGTTATGAAAAGAGACTTAGAATCACTTCTTAAAGAAGAGATGATGGTAATAACGGCGTGTTCACCAAGGAATTTTTGAGGAACCATTCTCTCTGGCCCTTTCTTCTTTCACTTCTTTTCCTTCTTAGAATCTATACATGGATAATCCCTATGAGGTTCTAAATTCAGAAATTTCTACACCCCTTAACCTATAGATGCACTCATCACACTTGTGTTTGAAATGCCATTTGAGCCCTGTTAATTACTGAAATGATATACTCTTTATTCAAATACTCTGCTTTGTGTCTGCACTTAGGTGGCTAATAGTCTTCTTATATCCAACACAATAAACTTAATTGTCAATTGGATAACTTGAAAGCTCCCAGCAGAATAACAAGGCACACTTCTGGGCATGCCTGAAGGTGTGACCTTGAGGTTCATGTCTGGTCCCTCACCCTTTTCTCGCTGATGTTATTCTCCTAATCTACTTCCCAGCTGCCCTGAACCAAGAAGCTTTGCTCTACCACATCCTACTACCATGATGTTCCTGCTTTTGGAAGCAGCCAGCAATGGACTGAATCCTCTAAAAACACGAATCACATAAATCTCTCCTTTAAATCATAAGTGTAAGGTAATTTGTCTAACAGTGTGAAAGCTGACTAATACACCCAACATGCAGAGACCAAACCCTGGACTCCCAAATATATTCCTTGTAGTCCTTTACCACTCAGTTATGTCAGCTACACCTACATAGCTATTATTAAAAGCAAAAACTTTGGAGTTATTGTTGACTCTTCTTTTTCTCATTTCTTCCACCAAATCTGTCAAAAAATCTCATTAGCTCTACCTTCAAAATATATCCAACTCTGACCAACATTCCTTGCTCCCTTCACTGCCACACAAGCTTACCTGAAATAGTGGCCTAACTGCTACTCCCACTCTTCTCAGGATCTTCCTGAAATCTTTCAAAGGAGAGACACTGCAGGGATACTTTAGAAGTACAATGCAAACATACTGATTTTTACACTCGAATCATTCAGTGGCTACCATCTTACTAAAAGTAAAAGCCAAAAGCTATCAAATGCCTATACAGGAATCTGAAACCCTGATTTAATTCCTTTTTTTTTTTATTCCTTCTTAACCTATTCTACTATACTGGCCTCCCTGTTCTTCTTCATGCCTTGGGACCTTAGCATTTGTTGCATGATGGTGGCTGAAAAGATTCCCTAAGACATGTGACTTATTCATTCAGTCATTTTAGGTCTTCCTTCAAGTGACACCAACCCTGAAGGCTTGCCTTGGTTGCAATCATATCTAAAATAGCTGACTTTTTTTATTATGTTTATGAAGTGTGCCTTCTGTATGCTTTTTATCTGTCTCCTTTATTCTTTGTCCCAATACAATACAACTAAGACTTTATTACTTTTACTGACTATAATTGATGCACACAGTAAGAGCTTAAGAAATATTGTTCAAATACATGAACAAATTTTTTTAAAAATGCTGTGACCCTTACTGGAAACCTCTGACTCTTCATTGGCTGAGAATGACAGTCAGACTGCTCCCACCAGCTATCAAGTCTTTCTACCATTCATCATGACAATGTTACTCCCTTGACAGATGCCAAACTTCTCATTTGACTCTTCTGAAATCTGAGTCTTTCCTTACACTCTGCCCAGGGGAGCTTTCCTGCCCATCTCAGCAGGTGCCAGTGCTACCTCTTCATCAAAGCATGCTTCACATGCTATCACCGCCCTCCTCCACCTTTCCCTGATTCCCATGACTTGCGCTCAGGCACAGATGTTCATATGCACCTTTTTTCCTTTCCAAGAAGGGACTCTCTCTACTTAGTAACTCATGTCATTCAGGCTCATAACTGAGACAGGAATCAAAAATAAGCTTACAAAGGGAATTCTTGCCAAGAGACACACTAGCCAAGAACCTGACAACCATAAGAACAATATGATAGCTGTATTTTTTTATTCCTGTTTTGCAATAAGGGTTGAAATTTAGTTTTCTGAAGATATAATTTTGCACATCTTATCTTCACCAAGTGGTTCGTTCCCATATTGCAGGCTAAAAATATTAGTTGAATTAAAGTTATATTGTAGTATTCATTCTAAGGGATGGGAAATCTAAATATTATGATTGTATTTCCAAAGAAAGATCAAAATGAATCAAAATGAAATTTCTAAGTGCTTGTAAACATTCATCTCTATTTATGTCTTGTGATACTGCTCATCTAGTCAAAGGAAAGATATGGGTGGCTTCACCCCCTCCCTATTGCCCTGGTAATCAAGTACCCAGTTGCCCCCATCATCTCCATCTTATAACAAGCATCCAGGGCTCCAGCACCACAATCCCAGTGCTGCTGGAGAGTGGGCTGAATGGTTACTCAGTCATACTGACAGAAGGGAACAAATCAGGCCATGTCCCAGGTGACAGCTAATTTCCAAATGAGGCCAAGAATATTTAGAAGTGGTTTACAGCTTCAGCTTGGGACCTGACTCCTAGAGATGCCACAGAGCATTTTTAATTTCCTGACATTTTCAGACATGGAGAAAGAATTCAGCTCATGAGTCACCAATATTAATGGGGTTTTGCATTCTATTTGCTAGAGCAGCTGCCTCTCCTTTAGTTATTCAGGGTGAAAAAGAATTAGCAGGCAAACTCAGAGGAAGAAGCAGTGTTGACAGGTTTTCAGTTGCCATTTTTATTGTCAGACCATAGGCCCTGCTTCATGAGAAAGGAAGTTGCTTGTTTCTTTGCCTTGGGTGTTTCTGTTTGTGAAACTGAAAGTAATTATTTACACATCGCCTTGGTAGAGCTCAAATCCTGGGACTCTGCTTCATCACAAGAGGAGAGAGATTTGTATCATATTACAGCACTTTTTGTTTTTCTCATTTCAAGATTTTGCTTCTGTGTGCATGCCCTGATATGAAAAAATAAAGAAAACCAAAGTGAAGTGCTTGTGTTTAAAATAACTAACTTCATCTCACAAGCCTCCACGCAAATACTAGTGTGAAACAGAGGTGCTGAATAGCTGCATCCTGGCCACCAGGAAGGTTCTCCAGCTGCCAACAGCCCAGGGATGTTCCAAGAGCCGTCCAAGCCATCTCTTCACTCTGAGCCCAATGATAATTCTGAACTTGCACAATGCTCAGTTCCCTTCGGTCTCCCAGAGAGGTAGAGGTGTTACCCACCCCTCTGCAGGTATACGATGGAAACTTCTCAGTTTTTACGCCTCCTGCATTTTTAGACTAAAACAGGGACATGGCCCCAGACATCTCATTTCATGCATAAACAGAAATTATTCTCAACTATTAATGGGCACCAAAAATCACCTGGAGAATTTCTCTGCAACACATGTTGCCAACACACCCTCAATAATTTGGGGTCTGAGCCCAGAGAGTTAAATGACAGTGGCAGTTAATGATTCTGTGAGAGGTGATCTCTGAAAATGCTCATCAGACCTGGTGCAGTCTCCAGAGTTGTCTGACTGAATAAGACAACAGGAGCCTTAGACAACACTGGCCAGTCCTAAAATGGTCCTCTTCTTTTTACTAAGAAAGGGAAAAACCATATTGGAGAATATTGGTTATTCAGTTGGTCTCTGGGAAGGGAAAGAAGAGGAAAGGGATTTAAAAAGGGAATTTAAAAATAGAAAGTAGGAAAAACTGGAAACAAAGCTTTTGAAATAGGGAGGGGATAAAGGATTGAAGGGCGGGGGATGAATGGGGAAAAAGAATTAAGACATACTATGTATACGTACAAATTCTCCACAATGAATGTAATCATTATGTATGGGAAACATGAATAAAATAAATAAATACAAAAGAAGGTATTATTAAGCAAATTAATTATACTGCTTAATTTGGGCTATATCATGTAAAGCAAACAAAAATTATTCAATGTCTTAATAAAACTTATAAAACCTTTTTTTAAAAAAGTCTGTGTACCCCCTGAACCCAATGCACTTCTCACAACTCTACTCAGGACAGATCCTCTCTGAGGAGCTACCTATTACCAACTGATTCTGGGATGTCCACTTTGGAAAAAGGAGTATGTACATCTCAATATCATTCAGAAGAAATATCACTCAAAGAAAATAATGCTGTTTCTGCCATGGGTGCTGCCACTGTCACCACAAAGGGCCACACTGTAGGCAAACAAAAGTTAACGCATGCTTCCCCACCTGGGGCCTCCCTGTTGGCTCAGAACTGTAAAGAAGCCTTCAGTGGAGGACTAGAAAGAGCAAAACAGAAAAAGGATGATGAGGATGTATTGGAATCCCTTGCAGCTATAACCCCATCAAGGCCAAGGCTGTCCATGCTATCTCTTAAACCTGCACTTCACCTTTGACTAGTGTCCGTGGTACTCATGCCCGAGCTTCACAAAAGGACCATTCTTCCCAGTTGTGAGCCCTACATATTAATTAAGTCTTCTTGATCACAAAGGACAGAAAGGCAACCCAAAGTAAATAAAAAAAGCTTTTTTTAAAGAAAAAACTTTTTTTTTTTGAGACATGATCTCACTTTGTAGTTCAGGCTGGGCCTGAGCTCATTATGTAGCTCAGGCAAGCCTTGAACTCAGCAACCATCCTGCCTCTGCCTCCCGAGTGCTGGGATTACAGGCATGAGCCACCATGCCCTGTATTCTTGTATGTGGTTACCTGAATTGAACCAGGGACCTTGCACTTTCTAGGCAGGCACTGGAAGCACTGAGCTAAATCTATGGCCCAAAAGAAAGAACTTTTAAAAAGAGAAAAGGCTATTGCTTAAGTCTTAGTTTTAGGGGATTGAACCCTCTCTCTCCTGTCTCCCTCTCTCTCTCTCTCTCTCTTTCACTCTCTTTCTCTCTCTCTCTCTTTCTGTCTCACTCTCTCTGTCTCCTTCTCTTTGTCAGTAAACATCCTGCCAGAGGCATGTTTTCTTAAGCCATAGGCAAATATAGCTACAGGTACCCAGCAATAGAATCAGTGATAATCAATTTCAGTGGAGTTTCTAATCAGCAATACTCTAGCCTGATATCTATGTGTAAGTCAAACTCTGGCCAGAAGCTCCAGGTACTCTGAGGATGGGGCTCGGATCATGACCTGCCCTGGACAGGAGACTGCAAAGCACGATGAGGAGGTGAGGGTGATAATTGGGAAACAAAAGACCCAAAGACATGAGAGGGTGGAGTGCAGAAGGCCCAAATCACTGATCAGTTCTCCCTTTTTTGTCTGCCTTTCCTATCTGGTATGAGACACCTCATTCATTAACATTTAACTCAAATGCAGCCTCCTCTGAGAGTCTACCAGGACCCCTCACCTCACAGAGCAGCTGTCCCAAGCACCTGCTATGCTGCACAGAGTCCTTACACCTCACTTTCCCATGCGTCAGACAAGAAACATGGCAAACAGAGCAAATTTATCTCTTTATCTCAACCATGTAGGATCTTGAAACAACATGTCCTAATTTTCTACTAGTGGATAAAGCCAATGTAAGAAAGAAACATCATTCAGCAAAAAGAATGGGATTCAAGGGATTCAAGCCCCTGAAACTATGACTTAAGCAATAGCCTCTCTTTTTAGAAGTTCTTTTTTGGGGCCAGAGATTTAGCTCAGTGGTTCTGATCCCCGCCTAGCAAGCGCAAGGTCCTTGGTTCAATCCCCAGTAACCATGTACAATAATACAGGTCATGGTGGCTCAAGCCCAACAGCAATCAGTTCCACCTACCACAAAGATATTCTATTTAAAACTTACTTCTCATTTTTAAAAACAGCTTGATTTGTATAGCATAGCACTCATTCATTCTCAGGGTGAATTCAATGATTTCTACAAAGCTACAAACTTGTTCAGATGTCATTATGATCCAGTGTCAGACCATATCCATCCTCTCTGAAAGATTCCTTGCGCCCAGTTGCGGCCACTCTCCAATCCCACCACCAGCCTCAGAACTAATCAGTGTTCTGTGTCTTTAAACTTGTGTTTTCCAGACATTTCATGAAAATGGACTCATACAAGAGGAACTCTTTGTGTTTGGCTTCTTTCACTTGGCCAAAGGTTGGTTCGTCCATATTGTAATGTATACCAGTATTTTATTCTTTTTGTTTGCTAAAGAGTATCCTATGGATGGACCTACCACATTTTGTTCATTCAGCTCCACATCTTCTCAGTGTTCCACCCATGTGGGAGAGAGGTGGAACGCCCACAAGAAAAAAGCGAGAGACAGCAACACACCTTCGCTGGCTGTGGGTTTTAACTATTTCACTCCCTTCCCAATGGCCATAGTCCAGTAAGATGCCCTTTCCCTTGACTTTGGCCATCCTGGTAGAAGAATGAAGGCAGATGGGGAGAGTTTAACAAAAATAGAGGAGCCCAAGATTCTCTTTAAGGTGAATATTTTAGATGCTGAGTCTTTTTAGTGCTACTGAAAAAAAGGATACAGTACATATAAAAAGGTTTGGTGTGAGCTTGAGGTTTTTGAATAAGTAATTTGAGAAGAATATGCCTAATTCAGTTAGGAATAGTTTGGAGAGAAAGATTACTACATATATATGTATTTATATGATTATATATCATATATAAGACATATATAAGATTATTACATATATATCTATATGTATATATATATATATATATAGAGAGAGAGAGAGAACTCTGTAAGAATCTTTGGAGCATCCTTTGGGTTAAAATTAAAGGACAAAAGAAGCAATTTTATTTTTAAAGCAAAGCATAACAAAGGCAGTTTCTTACAAGATAAAAATGTGTAATCTCTCTTTTGTTCTAATTTTCAGATGAGGTCTTTCCCGGCACCAAAAAAACTTTCTCTCTCTCTCTCTCTCTCTCTCTCTCTCTCTCTCTCTCTCACACACACACACACACACACACACACACAATTTTCTTTGTAAAAACATATTATATTTCACTTTCCATTCTCCATCAACTAAGGCACTTTAACTGAGCTTTTCTAATTAAATAAACATTTAGCCTCGAGGTCACATTGAGGGGCTCACTGGGGTAGGGCAGGAGAAGGAAAATTAGCTCACACATGGTCTGAGATTTTCTTTCACAGCACGCAGACAGAGAAGCTCTGCATCCAGGGCACAAGAGATTACTCATGAAAGGAATGTGCAGTAAGAGATAATGAGCGAGCTTTCAGCAAGTCATCAATCTGCCGGCTGTTCCTGGAAGCCCCTGGACGGTCAGAGCACAGGCCATGCTGAATGAAGCAAGGTGACATTTCGAGAACATGGCTCTCCAAACAGCACAAATGCATGCCAACCCAAGATACCGTTCTGGGGAGAAATAAACCTCACTGCTCTGAACACCAGCACTGTAACTGTGGAGTCTTTCCCAGCTTATAGAGCCTTTGGGGGACTTGCGGATACTGCAGGAAACTGGCCTGACTGCTGGTGTTTACTAGAATAGCAGAACCAGCTGGGAGCAAAGCAGGGCTGTGCAGACACTCTGTCATAATCAGACTTCACAAGGAGAGTCTCGGTGATGTTTTCCCATCACCCATCTGCACACTCCAGCCTCTCTACTGTATGCATTTTAGAAAAAAAATAATTGATACTCTCTTCACTTAAAAAGTCACTTGAGGGCCAGAGATTTAGCTCAGCGGTTCTGGCGCCTGCCTCACAAGCACAAGGTCCTGAGTTCAATCCCTGGTAACCACATACAATGCTGGGTGTGGTGACTCACGCCCACCAGCAATCAATACCACATACCACAGTGCAGGGTGTGGTGGCTCACGCCTGTAATCCCAGCATTTGGGAGGCAGAGACAGGAGGATTGCTGAGTTCCAGGCTTGCCTGGGCTACATAGTGAGCTCAGGGCCAGCCTGAACTACAAAGCGAGACCTTGTCTCAAAAAAAAAAAAAAAAAAGTCACTTGAAGAGTAAAGATAAGTAATGACAAAGAATGGCTATGTCACTGTTTCATTAAAGAAAACCACACTGTAAACTGCAAGATTTACATGATTTCCTGTAGAACAAAGATCTTGAAGACTCAGGTAAGCATGTGATATGATTTCTTCAGACACGGCATTCTTCCATGGCCCAGAATGTCCCCTGTCTTCAACCTGCTTTCCTGCTTACGTCTGCATTACACAGGAAAACAAGTTCATTACAGAAATTTCTGAAGGGAAAAAGTCAAGGGAAATCCTGATCTTTCCTGATGATATCCTTCAGTGATAATGTTTTTGATATAACCCTCTAAGCTCTTCTTAATAAATATAACATGCAACTGTACATATAACCAATTTTATATTTGTTTTAAAAATAGAAACTTCCTGAAAAAGCAGTGGTTATTTTTCAACAATAAAGCCTATATTTATATATATGCATTCATTCTTAGTAAAAATATTATGTTTTTCTGTAAGTTCTCAGTAATTTATTGAGCTGCAGAATCAGTAAGAAAGGCAGAGCCACGACTGAGATCAACTGTAATCCCAAATTTCCAGGATATTCTGCTCAAAACACAGTTTCACATTCATTCGTGCACAGACAGCCATGCACCTTATGTCTTAATGTAATACTAGAGAAGCCTGTGGCAAACTTGGAAAGCTAAAAAACTACTAGAAGCCTGACAAAGTGGCCAAATGCTTGCAATATTTTCCTAAACTCATTGAAACATGAGCTCACTGGGAGCCATCATCAAAGCTTTTGTCTATCATAACCTTGACTCCTGTGGTTTGGCACACTGTAGATGATGACAAACATTTGATGATTTGAAAGGAACAAAAGAGAGAAGGACACATGTGGTCCTTGCTGCTTAAACTCTAAGCTTCCAGTGCTTCTCCCACTAGGGTTGAAGTACAGTCATTTGAAATGAAGACCCAAGAGGATGAGAGGAGGTCACAGAAATTATTGAAAGAACAACCTGAAAGGAACAGTGAATTATAAGAGAACAACTCCTTCCACAATATTACAAAAATAAATAAAGTTGGAGAGAAAATCAGGACTGGGTTGGCACAAACAAGCAACAATTGATACCATAAGATCTGAATACTTAAATGTCATCAAGTTCCAAGTTTTCAAATGTCAAGTCTAGCTTCATGTTATTGAAAAGGGAGTGACAGGGCATCTGGAATTATTTGAGGAATATTCAAAATTGGAAGGTAAAACTGCAATTTGTATTACATGAGAGAAAGGGTAGAAACATGTACGTTGCTCTAGCGAGTTGCTGATGACCAGCGTTTTTAATGAAACAGTCTGAAAAGGCTTGTATCATGTAAAAAGAACCTCATCTATGGCTTGATACATCATCTAACCCACATTTCTTTGTGGAACAGCTTTTTGTTTTTTTCAACGTCTAAAATCCAACAGAATTTTCACTCTCCAAGCAACCAGTAGTAGGACTCCAGCTGATTCTAAGATCATCTTTTTATTGTAACATGTCTGCTCACCTTCCGTTTTATAAAATAGCTTTTATATCATTTTGAGTACACTGAAATATTCTTCTGTGCTTGCCCCTTATGCATGGACTTCAGATCTTTTTCACCAGAAATGTCAAGGCCAAAAGCAGGTCGCAACATCCCAATAGCAAAGACTTAGACTGATGCTTATGTTGCTAATCAGATCCCTGCACACTCCTGCCTTCTGGTTGGTGAAAAGCGGCTGCCCTTATGTCAACTTCATCTGTTTGAAATATTTGCTGTGTGTAATCCTCACTTAGCTGCTAGGCCTTTGCCATAGAAACTGTCTTAGCAACTGAGATGAAAACCAGCTGGGAGACGAGCAGATGTTTGAAAGGATGGAAGCACCTCGGCAAAACTCCCCTCGTCCTGAGAGGAACAACTTTCAGGTGTGAAAAACACTTGGGAGATGAGGTCCAGTTACATAAACAGGAACACAACAGAATTAGACATTATTCTAGTCTTTGTCATCATACGCAGTTTTCAGCATAGAAAAGCAGATACAAGGTGCCAGTCAGTCTAAAGATGTTCACCTCAATCTGTAACGACACACCAGCTGGAGTGACAATTAGGGGAGCGTGTCAGTCCCTCCCCAGCCAGCCCTACCAGCCTCTGGTATAAACTCCCTTGCTTTCTGAGAAAATCCATCCTTGCATTCAATGATTTCTTTTTATTGTTATGTGCTTAAAGTATACAATGTGCTTTAATATACATAATGAAGGAGGTTCTAGAGGGTGCCCCCGCCTTTGCCCAGTTAGCTAGTATCTGAGAATGCAGTAGAGAGGGAGCCAGGTAGGATCCCAGGGTCAGGCCCTGATGCTGGTTGTGTCATATTCCAGTTAAGAACTAGGGCCATTCCAAATCTGCCTAAAGAGATCCCACTAAGGGTTAGCATTGCTCTGGTGGCTTCATTGTGAGCTCATGACCCACCTGATCTGTGCTTTTGGAAATCTAGGTGTAACTCTTTAATTACTGTATTTTAGATTGCTGGTCAGATGCTTCAGCCACTCCTTTGCCCTCTATGATCAAATCCTTCCTTTCACAGCCTCCCATATGGTTTCTAACATATTTAGAAGATGGACAGATAGACAGATGATGATGATGATGATGATGATGATGATGATAGATAGATAGATAGATAGATAGATAGATAGATGATAGATGGCTTGCTGAGATATGTTGTACAAACAATAAAATTCATTCAATGTAGTTTACATTTGTGAATTTGATAAATACATGCAGTCATATAACCATCACCGCAGTAAAGATAAAACAATTGTATTAACTCCAAAATTTCATTGTATTTTTTCTGTAGTCAACCCTACCCACAGTATCTGACAACAACTGATCTGTTCTATTTCCCCTTAGTTTTGCCTTTTCCGGAATATCAGATGAATGAAATCATATAACACATAAACCTTTGAATCTGGTTTCTTGGCATAGTGCATTTAAGATTTTCTCATGTGGTTCAATGTATCAAAAGGTCTTTTTATTGGCAAATATCTCATGACATGTATGTCTTACCATTTGTTTTTCTAGTAATTGAAGGACATTTGGGTTAGTGCTAGGCTTTGGCAATTGTGTGAAAATCATCAATAAACATTCATTTACAGGTTTTTCTGTGAAAATATGGCTTCACTTGTCTTGAATAAACACATAGGCATGAGGTTACCAGGCCATATGGCAAGTGTGTACTCAATGTTTTTGCTCTAATATATTTTTAATCACTCATTGGTAAAATTAGACAGTGTACCTTTATGTAACAGAATGAGGGTTAAAACAAGAACCAGAAAACTTTAGCACAAGATACACATTTGAACTAATAATTTCCATGACTTTGGATAAATTGTTTTATTATTCTTAAACTCATTTCCTTTTCTAAGGAAGACGAATTCCCACCATTCACAGGAGTATGCCAACAAAGCCTAAACTTAACTATGGGAGAGCTTTATAAATATATTACTACATTTTATTATAAACTACTATGTAGCATTATTATTACATTGATTTTTTTATATATACTACATTTGATGGGTTATATTTACAGTATGGTGTATGCTGCAGGTAGCTGGCACAAAATGGAAGTCATAAGTACTCTAGGCCATACATTTGTACCCTTCATCACTTAGAATATAAAGTACTAGAAATTGCTTTTGAGTAGCCTTTAGCTATTTTGAAAATGTCTTATATTAATTAATATTTGATATATGTATTGTCATGCTGTACCCATAGATGGCTACAATCAACATAATAATTAAAAAATAGGTACAGTTTGACTTACCTCCTTTCAGGTACATAATAGCTACATGTGGCTAGTGACTACCTTATCTGACAATGCAGATTATAAAATTTTCCTTCGCTGCAGAAAGATGTAGACGGTACTTACCAAAAGGGAAGATGCTACACTTTTGATTCTCTGAGCAAATAATCCAGAAAAACATCTAGAACCCATTTATAACACAATATTAAAAACTTGCCATGATGACTTATCTGTTTTGTTTTTGAAATTTTTAATCAGCTCCGTAAGCCCACACACCCAGGCACCCAGAGGCTGTAAAGCTAAACCACAAACATCTACCCTTGAATAATGAAATGGTCCTCCACATCTCTGGCCTGCCACTGTATTGATCCAACCTTCTCTGCATCTTACTCTTGATTGTCTCTCATTTATTACCTTGTTCTTGCTCCCGGGGCCTTAACATCTGCATTTAATCTCTCTAGCTTCACTTTACATTTCTTCTCTGCTTTTCTGGAGATTCAACCCCCCAAAAGAGTATAGTGATGAACCAGTTTCTGAGAGGTTAATTGAATTCATGGTGCTGACCTCTTCTCCTCAACCTGACCTGCCTAATCCCCCATGGGAAGGAAGAGACGCCTAGTATTGGTACAAGGGCTGCAGCAGCTATTTGGGTTATGTCAAGGTCATAGATCTTTGACGGCAGCCCTGAATTTCAAAGCCTTCAGGAGCCTGGCAAACAACATCCACGAAGGAAGGAGTCTGAGAGCAAGAGTAGGCAGCGGAGAGGGGTAAGGTGGACGGACCGAAAGTGCCCCACCGTTAAAGAAGACACTCTGCAGGCAATCAGAGGCTCCAGAATTAGATATATGAAAAAAGTAGCATTATCTCTTTTATGCAGATGATGAAATGTCATCCTGGAAAAAATGAAAAACCCAAGAGACTCAATGCTAAAGCTAGTAAAAACAGTAAGGAACTCTGTCAACCCAAAAGATACAAAACCAGCATGCAAAACTTAATAACAAATTTCATACCCCCAAACGATAACTGGCTAGTACATACAAGGGAAAAGCAGACCTTACTTTAAAGTACAAAGAAAAAATTGTGAGCAAGAAATTTTAAAAGCCAAATAGAAAATGTTTTAAGGCATTTTCCCTAAAAGGCAAAATTTGATTGACACAAATCCAAACACATCCTTACTTTCGAACAAAATGATTCAACATCCTAATCCTGTCCAGTGTCCCCAACATAATATGTAAATTGAATGAGACCTTAATAAAATGCTAAAGAATTTACTTAAATCTAAAAATAAACAAGTTGCTCCTATAGTTTATATACTTGTTAACTATTCAAGTGAAATACTAATAAAAGGTTCAAGGGGGCCTAGTAAAGAAGGGGAAGAAAAAATTCAATGGTAAATAAGAAGGAATCAAAATTTATGTATATAAGGGGTTAGGGGTTGTAGGGAGGGCAGGGCAATGGGAAAATATGAGAATCAAGGTGTGTCATGAACAGGTACAAACTCTGTATGTTGAATGCACTCATAATGTATATATAAAATGTACAAATAAAATTGATTTTTTTTAAAAAGAAAATCTAGCAAAACTGCAGGACAGATGAACAGTTAGAGGCAATGTTACTGCCAGACACACAGCACACAGTATGTGGTACACAGGCTGTCTCACTTAAACATCAGTTCCAGGACCCAGTTAAGCAGACTAGAAAGTTCAATAGAAAAAAAATTTGATAAAATCCATCAACTAGAACTTAAAATAAAACTTTTTGCATGAAAAATGTCAGAAAAGTATGAAGGCAAATCACAAAATTATTTGAATTATAAATGTCTTTTAAAATGAGAAAAAAAGAAATACCCAAAACCCAATACAAAAGTGAACACAAGAAGTAACACTACACTGTTTTCTATAGCTGCTGCAACATCTTACATTCCCCTTAAACAGTATACAAGGAAATAATTTCGGGGGGGGGGATGTTCCAGCAATCCCATTTCTGGGTAAATAACCAAAGGAGATGCAATTAGTATATCAAAGAGGTAGCAGTATTTCTATGTTCATAGCAGCACCAGATGTAGAAGCAACCCAAGTATCCAACAAAACGCAAGAAATATAGACAATGAACTATTATTCAGCCTTCATTAAAAATAAGGAAATCTCCTAGGTAAACCTGGAAGACATTATGCTAGATATTATGCCTTTTATCTGGATATCTTCCCAAAGCCTTGTGTGTCTATGGGTGGGACTTTTGGGAGTGACTGGATGATGACTGTGGGATACTGGGTTATGAGTGCATGGAACTGGATTGGTAGCATAGTTCTAAACTATGGGCTGGTGGCACCAACCAATAGGCTTGGGGCCTGTATGGAAAAAGGGAAAGAATTAGAAAGCCTTGCTACTTCCTCCCTGCTCTACCATTAACTATTTCTCCTCTGCCTTGCTGGAGTCTGCCAACTATGGACTGAAACCTCTATAAGCTGTGAGCTAAAATGAACTTTCCCTCCTTTAGCTGGTGAGTGTCATGTAGTTTGGCCCAATAGTGAGAAAGTAACTAAGATACTAGGTGAAACAAGCTAGTCACAGAAGGACAAATAATTCACAGTTTCACTTATGTGAGGTATCTGTAATAGTCAAACTCATAAAAGCACAGAATACAATGTCAATAGCCAGGAGATGGTAGGAGAGGAAATGAAGAAAATGTTAAATGGAGGTAGTCTAATTATCCAAGATGATTAAATTCTAGAGATAAGACATAGTGCCTATAGTTAAAACAATAAGCACTGTGCACTTCAAAGTCTGTTAAAGGACAAATCTCATGTTGAGTGTTGTTATATCGCAAGACAAAACAGAAGGACATAAGAAAACTTTGAGAGATACGTTAGACATGTCTGCTACTTAAACAGTCTTGATGGTATCACAGGTGTTTGTGTTCAAACTCCTCAAGTCATACAAATTAAATATGTGTAATATTTTCTGGACACTCTGGTGCACACTTGTAATCCCAAAATTTAGGAGACAGTGGCAGGAGGATTGCCAAGAGTTTGAGGCAAGCTTAAACTACATATCAAGACCTTGCCTCCAAAGCAAAAGGAGCAATATTCATATATCAATTGTAGCTGTATAAACTGTTTTGAAAGTCAGAATGTAGCCAGGCATGGTGGCTCACGCCTGTAATCCCAGCACCCAAGAGGCAGAGGCAGGAGGATTGCTGAGTTTAAGGTTTGCCTGGGCTACATAGTGAGCTCAGGGGCAGCCTGAAATACAAAGCAGGACCCTGTCTCAAAAAAAAAAAAAGTCAGAATGTCTTCTTAAAGCTCTCACTTCAAAGAAATCACAAATGGTTGAAGAAATAGATACGTTTTATCCTACTTCAGTATTACATAATGTATTATGTGTATTGAAATTCCACTTGTTACCACATTAGTATGTACTTTTACATGCCATTAGTTATTAATACATTTAATTCATAAAAATACATAAAATTAGTTGTACTGCAACTGAAAAATTCACAAAAGACTTGAACATACAGTTCAGAAAAAAGGCTTAGCAATCTATATATAAGACAAAAATGCTCAATTTTGCTTACAATAAAATAAAAGCACAATACAACAGTGAGATACCACATTTCACCTGACAGACTGGTGTCATCATGGAGGTGCACACAAGAGGGTCAGGCGCAGAGTCGCACATGCACACCAGAGTCTGGGAAGGTTTCTGGAATGCTTCCATTTGATGCATGCAGTGGAGGGTGTTATATAGCACAAGCGGTGGGAGGGGTTAGCGGTGGCTATTGGGGACTGGTCTATGGTTGTCAGAGGAGAGGCCCCACATTGGGGAGGACCAGGCAATCTCCGGCCATGGTGTGCCCTTTAGCTCAATGCTTGATTTGGTCTCAACTTAGTCTACCAAGGGCCAAGGACCTAAGAGACTGGTGTGTGATGCAATTGGTTCAGCCAGACCTGGATTTCACCATTAGACTGGCAAAGACTAAAAGCTTGAGAAAACACCAGTGGTCATACATTTCTAGTAGATATGAAAAATGGCACAAATTTAATATGGGAAACTGGCAGAATCTTATAAAGTTCATGCATTTTACTTTTTGAGCTTCTAGTTCTGATTCTAGGAGCCTACCTTAAAAAGTACTTCTATGAAAAGTAACAGCATATGCATAAGATTATTTACTGAGATAGCATTTATTATTGCAAAATATTGAAAACAGTGTGCCATCCTTTGCATCTTCCCCAAAGGTCCATGTTAAAAGTTTGGCCCTCAGGGGCCAGGGATTTAGCTCGGTGGTTCCAGCATCTCACTTGCAAGCTCAAGGTCCCAAGTTCAATCTATAGTACCACATACCACAATGTTGGGCATGGTAGCACATGCCTGTAAACCTAGCACTCAGGAGGCAGAGGCAGGTGGATTGCTATGAGTTTGAAGGTAGCCTGGGCTACATAGTGAGCTCAGGGCCAGCCTGACCTGCAAAGCAGGACCCTGTCTCAAAAAAAAAAATGTTTTTTAAACAACAACAACAACAACAAAAAGATTGGTCCTCAGGGTGATATTAGTGGGATTTTTTCAGAAATGTGGTCAAGGGGATGAATCCATCCCTCCTTGGGTCACTGGAGGAAGGTTGTTGAAGAGCCTTGTGAGCTCCTCTTTCCCTCCTCACTTTCTTTTGCTCCTAGGCCATGAAGTAATGGTTTTGTTCCACCACTGATCCTGCCATGACCCATCACTTCACTGTAGTCCCCAAAGTAATGAGGCCAGCAGATCAAGGAATGGCAATCTCTACAACTGTGATCAAGGCAAACCATTTCCCCTGATGAGCTGACTACCTCAGGTATTTTGTTACAGCCGCAGAAAGCTGACTAACATATAATTCAAATATTAAATAAGTGGGGACCTTTTGAATAAACTATGGTACATGCACACCATGATGTACTTTGCAACTGTAAAACTAAAGACATGAGGAAGAGCTTTTGATGGATATGGAATAATATATCATAATATTAAAAGGGAAAGATACAAAGTATTGCAAGTAGGATAATAAGCTACTTTGTATATGTTTTTAAAAATTGATAAAACACAAATGAGTTCTAGAAAGTAGGACAGCTTTTATAGAGTGGAAGATTTCTAC
>PVIC010022068.1:17365-28088 GCA_004025085.1 Thryonomys swinderianus
TGTGATGAGGGGAAGGAATAAATATGATACAGAAAGAAAATAAAAGAGCATGTATAAAGGGGGGAGGAGGGGGAGTGGGTAGGGATATGGGTAAAAATGAGAATTAACTTGTGGCATATACTGGTACAAATTTCCCAATGTTATATGTGATTTTGAGATGTATATAAATTGTACCAATAAAGAATTCAATTAAAAAAATTGATAAAACAAGTGAAAATGGTATACCAGCAAGGATAAGTAGAAACAAGGTGGGCAAACTGGGAAGGAAAATGAGAATTCTGAGTATTGCATTTTATATGCTTGCTTTGAATTAAATAATACATATTCAAAAATAAATCAAAAAGGTACAAAAATTCATGGCAGACAAATCCCAGATGTCAGCAGACAGAAATGACTGTTGCAATTACCCTCAGGCTTATGGGCTTCACTGGCTTTTTAAGGTTCATTCAGAAACTGTGAAGGGAAAATATGTGCTGAGATTGGAAATTAAGTTAAACTGATTGCATTCACCTTCATGAAGACTAAGAACCAGTTACACTACAATTAGCTGTTCTGCCCTGTTACCTTCACAATACAAAAGGAGGCATTAGTCATTAACTGTTCATTCTGGTTTATTCACTTTTCCTCCCAAAGTGATTTTGATACAGACCAAATTTAAAAAACTTATTATTCAGTTTCTAAGATTTCAGGAAACAAGGCCAACATTATCCTCATTTCCATCATGTGACTCACACCCGGAGTCCCTGAGGCAGCCGCAGTGAACATATTGGTCTCAGCGATTCCAGGCTGACTCACCAGAAAACGTGCACAATTAACCTATGGAACGTCTCTCCACTGGGCACTTCATTCTCAGTAGGACCATCTGCACCACGTGTACTAGGGGTAGGAGCCCAGCCAATGATCTGTGCTTTTTCAGCCTTTCCACTCAGATGCCAGGCCAGAAGCAATTCAGACGCCACAGAGAGAGCTGAGTCAGCAACAGACTTCAAGCTCAAAATGGCTCAAAACCTCCCCCTCTCCTCAGTAGGACACATCTGGGTTCTCTCTCTCTCTCTGTGCTATCTCTGAAAAGCCCCAAACCCTAGGAAAAGGATTCCTTGCTGTTGCAATGCTCCAGTAAACAGAATACCACATGGATTAAAACTTAACCAGTTTTTGTTTGAATACAGGTTTCACCACTTAGTTTGTTGACTTGCCAACAAAAATAACTTAATCTCTCTAAATTTCAGTATTCTCATTTGTGAAATATTCAGTGACAGGGCTGGAGATTTAGCTCAGTGGTTCCAGCTCCTACCTCGCAAGCACAAAGTCCTGAGTTCAATCCCCGGCAATCACATACAATGCTGGGTGTGGTGACTCACTCCCACCAGCAATCAATACCACCTACCACAGTGCCAGGCATGGTGGCTCACGCCTGTAATCCCAGCACTCAGGAGGCAGAGACAAGGTTGCTGAGTTCGAGGCTTGCCTGGGCTACATAGTGAGCTCAGGGCCAGTCTGAACTACAAAGCGAGACCCTGTCTCAAAAAAAAAAAAAAAAAAATTCAGTGACAGGTTGTTTAGTAACAATTTATTTAGCTGTATGTGTGTTTGTAGTACTGAAATCATATGCAGAGCCTTATGTATGCTAAACAAATGTCCTATCATTGTTACTTAAGAATTTAAGTGATGAGCCGGGCTCGGTGGCTTAAGTTTATAATCCCAGCATTTGAGAGGCAGAGGCAGGAGGACTGCTAAGTTCAAGGCTTGCCTGAGCTACATAGTGAGATCAGGGCCAGCCTGAGCTACAAAGCAAGACTCTGTCTCAAAAAAAAAAAAAAAATTCAGTGACAGGTCATTTGGTAACAATTTACTTAGCTGTATGTTTGTTTGTTTGTTTGTAGTACTGAAATCATATGCAGAGCCTTATGTATGCTAAACAAGTGTCCTATCATTGTTACTTAAGAATTTAAGTGATGAACCAGGCTTGGTGGCTCAAGCCTATAATCCCAGCATTTGGGAGGCAGAGGCAGGAGGCAGGAGGCAGGAGGATTGCTGAGTTCCAGGCTTGCCTGAGCTACATAGTGAGATCAGGGCCAGCCTGAACTACAAAGTGAGACTCTGTCTCAAAAAAAAAAAAAAATTTAAGTGATGAAGTTGGTATTAAGTTTGCAAATGACCATTCCAGTCCCATTCTTCTATCTGCCCAGAAAACTAAACTCTTATTTCTGTAACTGGTAATAGTTTCTTCCTAGGTACATCCTCCACCAGACCTCCATTAGTGACAGGGCGGGGAGGACCAAACAATAGACTACCCCCCCAAAAAAAGTAAAGTATGAAATAGTGCCATTTAATAACCCACAGTTCCTCCTAGTATAAGGGCCCCTTTTGGATAACACAATGTAGTTTTTGGAAACACTCGGTGTCAAGTCCCCCCAGTCCTTCTTCTTAGGCTGAATTCCTAGGAAGATTATGGTATCAGTGGAGAGAACTGTCCTTGACACCTCTGTCCTCTGATCTCTGCTGTGGAGGGACTGGCCTGTCTTTCCCACGAGGGGATCTGTGTAGATGCAAGAGACAGGGCCCCTGGCTGGACACAGTCATTGTTCTACTGCTCAATTAGACAGTGACATGTTGAGACTTGTCTTGCTTCTGAGCTCTGCTTCAATGGACAAGACTGCTGTGACACCTGGCCATGACAGTTTTCCTACCCAATTTTTCCCCCAGAGAATTTTTAGTGATGCTTCTTTCTGCCACCAGTAGAAGGTTAGAATCAAAGCCATTGTTTCACGTTCATTTCATCTTGTCTAACTCTGGTCCACCCTACAACTCAAGATCAGAAACAAGGAGAGAAACCTTGCTGTCTTCCAACAGTGCTGTCTGCACACCCTCATCTTTGCTTCACCTGGAGGGGAGGGATATTGCAATATCCTTCTTCTGGTTGTCAACTCATGTACCTCTCTGGGGCCATAAAGATGAATGGGAGACGAGAAGACAACACAGTTTATTATTAAGGGAAGTTCCGAAATAGATTATCTTTATTAGGTCTGTTGAGTCTTGAACTCTGTGCCCAGCACAGAACATGAACTCAGCTGAGGCCTGCTGTTAAAACATCCCAAATTTATTCAAGAAAGATGTTCCCTTTTCCAAGCATTTAAAAACTGGGCCAGATTATCAAAAACTCCATGTTTATGTCAGTTGGATTTCTTTTTATTGATACTAAAGGTAAGCAGAAGGCCTACATTTGTCCTATATATATTGGAAATAATTATTTACCCAAAGGTACACGCAGGATTTATCTCTGCTTTCATATTGCCTATTATCCTGGCTTTATGACATCAAAGCAGGAAAATTGTACACAAAAATCTGCCTATGGGAGAATATTTGCACTAATTTGTGCATTGATTTATGTAACATTTATTATATGTTTGAACATCATGAATAAAATATAGTCCCTGTGCCTCTTGGATGTAAGAGAATGACTTTTACTTTAATATACAAAGGGCTTTTAAGAATCACTAAGTAAAAATCAAACAACACCAAATCTGACCATGGCTGCAAAAGATCTCATACACACATGCACAAATGTAAACACATAGAAACACAGGGTTTCTCGCCTCTAAGAAAAGGTTCTACCGCTCATCATCAGAAAAATGTAAAATAAATTCCTAAGATATTAGGTTGCAGAGTGTTATGTTGACTGTTTCTGTGCCGTTCAGCAGAGCAATGAAAGCAATCAGTTCAGAAAAGACCACAGAGAAAAAAGAAGACCCCTATATTAATATTGCTCATCAAAGGATCAAAATAAGCCAAATTGTAAATCTTCTGTTCCTAATAAGGGGGGATACTGGTGTAAACTCTCAAGCTCAGCGAGATGTTCAGGGGAAATGGTCCATGTTAGATGTATTACCCTGCCATTGGGGAACACGGACAGCTGCTGTCTGACTCCAAGCTGCAACACATCCTCAGTCATCATCCATTCATATACGTACCAAGTGCCTCTTTTGCACAACACTATGTTACAAAGAGCCTAGGACAAAGCTGCGGAGGAAGCATCCCCCCTGTGGAGTTTACCCTTTCGCGCAACAGAATGATGTTGTCTGATCAGCCATTCCATTTTATGTTGATCATTCATGAAGACCTGATTTGTGAGAAGTTTCAGTTGTGGAAAATCTGTGCAAAAGAGGTGTACATTAGTTCACCCCCCTCCAAAGCAACCAGTTTCCCAAACTCCTGTAAAAACAAAAGCTTCTAACAGCTTGCCTGTGTTTCATTTTTGCCATTTCCACAAGTGATTCGTCCTTTGCTGATTTTTTTCTTCTTAGTTTCACACCTGGTTTATCGGATTCCTTTTGCCACCGAAAAGAAAGCTCTTCATTCCTGATGGATGGTTCTTGTGAAAAGGTCAAAATAAAACTTTCAAGAGAACATCAACATTCAGCCTGCCTTCAAAGAATAAATAATTTTTTAATAAAACTTTCTATTTGTAGCCTGGCTTCTTCTGGAAAGCAATTTCTAAGAAATAATCTAAACCCTGCAGTCATTTCCTAGAGAGGATGGGGAAAAAAAAAACCCAGTGAAGTCTGATGGGATAGCAGCATATTTAGAGCAGGCTATGGCCCTGTGTTTGTGGTTGTCTTCAGCTGAGTCCAGCTCAGGGTATGACAGAGGGTCTGGGGATTTAGGCTCCTCTTAGGAGACGGGTTTTGCCCTGCTTTTTTCTGGGGTCCTGTGGGTTTGGGCCCTCACCCCATCTACTTAGGAATTGGCACTACACAGCTCTTTGTTCTTTGAATTTAATTTGCTTTCCCTCTCTACCAAGAGATGTGCTGTAAAAGTTTAATAACCACCTCTGGAGAACAGAAATCCTGACGTAATATTTTTCTCACCATGGCTTAAGCACCTCCACTGTGGTCTCTTTCGAACTACTACCATCCTGCCATTATTAACTTCGAGTGGGAAAGATGGGGATAAGCAGAGCCCAGGACACCACCGCCGCTGCTCCTTCTGTACTGCCTCCTCCTTCTAGACCTCAGCTAAGGAGACTTGCAACACCAGTATTTCCTTCTCTCCAAAGAAAGCATCTTCTCCCTGCTGTGAGGACTGTGACTCACTGTCCTGGTTTCCTTTGCATTGTCCTTCTTCCCACCTGGAATCCACCTGCTTTCTTTGTCTGGATTTCTTTCAGCCATCACGTTGACCTCTTCTGTCCTTTATTTCACTTCCACTGCTCTTGCTTCATAGCCCACAGATCGCATTGTTCATTTGAGCACTGTAGAAACCGCTGATATATTTCATTTCTTTTTCGTGCTGGAGCCCTCAGGGCGACCTGTTGTCTCTAAAGGCGTGTTCCAGCGAGGATAAGGGATGGCAGCCAAAGAGGAGGCCTCCTGCAGCTGGTCACCCGCCCCTCTTTTCTTCTTTTAGTGTACAGCCCTCTGAGAGGTTATTCTCCCATCAAAACACCCTCCCAAGCTCAGAGGTAGATGAGTGCTGTACGTGCTGAATATGCTGCCCTGAGGGTACCTCGGCGCTCTCCTGACACAACTCAGAATTCACAGTATGTTGACCATGATCCTCCACCAGTAATTTCACCCTGACGCAGTGGTTCCTGGCTGCAGTATTTCATGGGAAGCAATTAAAGCTCATGCTCAGCTTCACGGCTTTAGGAATAGGAAGATTAAGAGGGAAGAGTTGGGAATTTACTTCCGTATCTAGAGAACCACAATGCAAAAATAACAATGGAGGGCTGATTCTCCGGCTTCAGGTGATTTTCATTTTATTACAGAATCTGCGTTGTAGTGAAGAAGGTGTCTGAGGCTGAACAAAGAAGTATCTTTACTTGAGACTATCAGTGCCACTAGGCTCAAGGAAGCTTCTGTCTTTCCTGACATCTTCTCTGGTGCCACCTTCTCCCTCCACCTCTGCAACCCGGGACTAACCTCTATTTCACCACGTAATAGCCAGTTGCAAATGCTAAGAAGACAAGTCAAAGTGGTGAGAAAGAGAGAAAAGTGCTTCCAGCATAACTGATTTGCTCCATTTCTTTTCTTTGTTCGTTCTTCCTCAGCTTTTTAATTTCAAATGAGCAGAATCATTGCAAGACTAGTACTACAAAGAACACTGATAAACCCTGTACCCCAGCTAGTTAGCTGTGCATGTACTTGTGCATTTACATTTCTGGGTTTGTCTTTCGACTTGCTTGCTGGGTTGTTTCCTTATTGCTAATGTGGCCTTTAGCTGCTGCTGTGTTTTAAAGTGTGTCATGTTTCCCCAAAGTTCTGTGTGTGACAGAGAGCTTGGTCCTCAGGGGGGTGATGTGAAGTCCCCAGGTCCCTGGGGTGTGCACTGGGATGGTGAGACCCTCACCTCTTCCTCTCCTCTCTCTGCTTCCCGGATCAGGATGTGGAGAGGTTGCTGTGCCCCAAGCTCCCTCTGCAATGGATTCCCGCCCGAAGGCCCAAATGGGGCTCCCCAATCCAAACTTGAATTTCACCCTTCAGAGTCACGAGTCAAAATCAACCTCTTTTACTTCCTACTCAGGCTGGGTCACATATTTCATTACGGTGATATAAAGCTGGTTCACACAGCTGCTCTTACGCCCTAATTTACGAATTTCAGTTTTCTTCTTGATGACTAGAATGGAGCTAAACCAAGCCCGGCTGATCGATAATAAGCAATTTCCAGTTCAGAATCCAGATAAGACCACACTGTACAGGGGAATAACATTCGATGAAATGATGGATGGCATGCACAACTTGAAGAGAAAAATAGTCCTATTGGACAATATTGAAAGTGACAGAATATTTTACATCAAAGGAGAGAAAGATCATCAGGAAAAGTAAGTCGATTAGGGGCTGCAGATAAAGAATTAAGTAGATAGTGTCAAACAAACCTTTCAAAGAGAAGCACCTTTTTATGTTGTAGGGAAAGGAAAGAATGAAAGAAAAGGACAGATGCTGGCTCAAGGACCAGGTCATAATCACTAACTTTCATTCCTCCAGAGAGAATCCACGGTGCGCTACACCAGCCCCCTGAAGTGCAAGCTGCTCACTGAGCCACTTGCCAAGGACACTTCCCCCTGTCCCAAATCCCATTACAATTATGAAAGAAATATAAAAATATAGCCATCAGGAAAAAAGGAATTTTCCCAATAGATTCACAGAATAGCCTAAGGTCTTGAGGCCTCTCGTTGTAGACACCGGGGAGTTATTCTTAAATTATAAGAAAATGCTCTACATAGATAATGTGTGAAACTTTTGAAAATATACATGATAATTATACTTCAGGGAGATTTAAAAGATATACTCACCTTAATAAGTGAAGAAAACATAGATCGAAGAATAGATGCTACAGAAATTAAAAAGTTGCTAGAACAGTTTTAAAGGCATCATAATTTCACAAATGTATTTTCTCAAATCTTCATACAAAACATAATGGCCAGATTATATAAATTTTCATGCTGTCTTCCATGCTAATTTTTTGTCTTGGGTACTGGAGATTGAACTCAGGGTCTTCATAATAAGCTACATCTCCAGCTTTTTATTTTTTATTTTGAGATGAAATCTTGATAAAATTACTAATTTGTCCAGGCTGAGCTCACACAGGATCTTCTTGCCTCAGCTGACCAGAGTGCTGGGATTATATGCATGTGCCACTGATCACAACTTAGTAATTAAAAATTTGTAGAAAACTCTGCAACTCATTCAATGAAAGTCACTATAAGGCTATATAAATATCAAACAGAAATAGAAAAAAAATGAAGGGAACTATGGACAGTCTTAATTATATTTCATCACCAAATTAAAGGTGACATTTACTAGGTTGAAATATAATTGTCAACAGAGCTCAAGAAATGCTACTTAACTTTCGATAAAATTCAACAGCTGTTTCTATTTCTTTTAAGGCAAACAAGGAAAAAGAAGAGGCTTACTTTATAAAAGTCCCTTAATGGAAGTTGAACAAAACTTTTACCTAATGATAAACATTTGAAACGTGCACGTGAAGCCAGAAAGCTGATACAGACGCCCCCTCCTTGTCCTTGCTCCACACAATCCTGTGGATTGTAATTCCTGGCTAGGATTATAGTCATTCTGGAAACATTATATCAAAAGTTAATTATTTAGATGATAGCACCCTTTACTTCAGAGATCGGACAGATTTTAAAGAGAAAACATCTATTTAAAAATGATAAGGAATAATAAGACTGAAACTATCCTATGACTCAGCAGTATCCCTTTTGAACACATATCCAAAGGAAATGCAACTGGAATGCTGAAGAGCCACCTGCACTCCCCTGTTCGTTATAGCATGATTTCATGATAGTCAGAATAAGAAAATAACCAAGGGCCCATCAGACGTACGGAAAAGTGATATAGGAACCAAGTGGAATGTTATTCCAGCTTTAGAAGAAGAAAAATCTTACCATTCATAACCACATGGATGAAACTTGTCCTGGTCCACTGTGTGAAGTTAATAAACCAGGAACAAAAGGACAAATACTACCTGAGCACACTTAGGTGAGATGTCTATAGAGGTCAGACTCACAGAAGTAAAGAATATAAGAATGGTTGCCTGGGCCGGAGATTAGCTCAGTGGTTCTGGTGCCTGCCTTGCAAGTGCTAGGTCCTGAGTTCAATCCCTGGTAACCACATACAACAATACTGGGTGTGATGACTCATGCCCACCAGCAATCAATACCACATACCACAGTGCCGGGCGAGGGGCTCACGCCTGTAATCCCAGCACTCGGGTGGCAGAGACAGGAGGATTGCTGAATTGCAGGCTTGCCTGGGCTACATAGTGAGCTAAGGGCCAGCCTGAACTACAAAGCGAGAGCCTGTCTTAAAAAAAAAAAAAAAAAAAAAAAAAAAGAATGGTTGCCTGGAGGGAGAGAAAAGGGGGAAACATCACTCAGTGGATATAAGTATTCAGTGTTGCTAGCTAGACACAAGTACATTCTAGAGCTCTCCTTTGTGACATAGTGTTTTGGTTACCAGTACGGTGCCTTGTATTCTACAGTGTACTAAAAGGGTATATCTTACATTCAATGTTCATGGCATAAAAAGAAAATGGAAACAAAACAGGGGGACAAGGAAATTTTATAACATGTTGGATGTCTCTGTTACCTTGATGGCTGGGATACACATAAATGTTTGTAAGTTCTCAAACTCATCATATCATATACATTAAATGTTGTAACCTTTGTATATCAGCATACCTCATAAAGCTATCCTTTAAAAAAAATCTTTTTATTGGTACATTATATATACACATCACAATTACACTTCACTTTGAGAATTTGTACCAGTATATGACACAATTTAATTCTCATTTTCCCCTCCCCTCCCCACCCTTCCTCCCCCTGCCCCTATATACCCACGCACTGTTTCCTTTTCTTACATCAATTTTTTTTCTTTCATTTACCCCTAAACCTCATTACCCTTTGTTTTCCTTTTTTTTTTTTTTTTGAGACAGGGTCTCGCTTTGTAGTTCAGGCTGGCCCTGAACTCACTATGTAGCCCAGGCAAACCTGGAATTTAGCAATCCTCCTGTCTCTGCTGCCCGAGTGCTGGGATTATAGGCGTGAGCCACCACGCCCAGCTCATTACCCTTTGAATATTTACTATTTCACAATATCAATCATGCATTCTAGAACACATTTATTATTTCAGTTTCTCATACCAGAGAAAATATATGTTATTTACACATCCGTTACCTATTTATTTCACTTCTGAGTATGTCCTGAAGTTACGTCCATTTGAGTATAAATGATTCAATCTCATCATTCTTTGTGGCAGAGTAATACTCCATTTTATTAAAAAAAAACCCACATCTTTATTCAGTCTAGAGTTGATGGGCATTTGGGTTGTTTCCAAGATTTAGCTCTCTCAAACTGAGCTGTTATAAACATGAGGGCACATAGGTTGCTGTGTATGAATCTTGTAATTTTTTTGTGTATATCCCCAGCAGGGGAATAGTAAGGTCAAATGGAACCTCTAATCCTAGCTTTTCGAGGAATCTCCACACTGATCTCCATAATGATTGTACTAGTCTACATTCCCACCAAAAAAAAAAAAACTTAAAACAGTTTTCTAAAAAAGAACTAATAAGAAAGTTTTAAGTTATGTCCAAAATGAATTGCTTTTATTATATTAGTGATAATCACTTAGAAAATCTTGTTGAACAAGATCACAGTTGTTCTACTAAACAGAAACTCTCAAACACCTAGAAAAAAAACCCTTGTGAAAATATGCACTACTGACACAAAAAGCATAAATGTTCTGAGAAGACACAGGATGTTTGTAAGTGGCCATGAAATTGGTAAGCACTTTCCTAAATTCTTCTAGAAAAGAAAAACTCACAGCAAAAGCCAGACATTTTTGTTAAAAAACAAAAGAGTACATAATCATTCATTCTAATAAATACCAAAGCAAATTATATGACTATGGGAATTTTTTAAATACAGCTTTGAATCAGATGTAAACAAATAGGTCAAGTTTACAAAATAGTAAACCTAGGGCCGGAGGGTTAGCTCAGTGGTTCCGGCGCCTGCCTTGCAAGCGCAAGGACCTGAGTTCAATCCCCGGTAACCACATATAATGCTGGGCGTGGTGGCTCACACCTGTAATCCCAGCACTCGGGAGGCAGAGACAGGAGGATTGCTGAGTTCGCGGCGGCTTGCCTGGGCACCATAGTGAGCTCAGGGCCAGCCTGAACTACAAAGCGAGACCCTGTCTCCAAA
>PVIC010022069.1:0-28029 GCA_004025085.1 Thryonomys swinderianus
AAAAAAAAAAAAAAAAAGGGCCTCTTACATATATTTAACAATACTGTAGAAAATGTGTGAGGAAAAATTTGTGACACATCCTCTCTTTTCAGTAATTACCCATGGGAAGAAATCAGTTTTGTATAACAAGAAGATATTACCTAATTTCTCTGAGAAAAAAAGAAGCAAGTTATTTCATCTATTTAATTTCCCGGGTATAATCAGTCATTTCTTTGTCAAATAATAAAATAAGTTTAGTGAGAATGTTTCTACTAGAATTAGAGGACAGGTTTCAAGTCAGCACACAAGTACGATGTTTCATTTGAGCACAGCAATGTGCTGTGTCACTATGGCTTACTGTTCATTTTTTAGTTGCCCAGATACTACTGCATGGCCATGTGCATATTGCCAAGTTCCAATAAAAGAATTATACAGTATGACTCAATGTGCTTACTTTCTTTCTTTTAAAAATAATACATAAAATAAATTGGGACATGATTTTTAGAAGCCTGTATATATTTTATTCAAAAAAATAAAGTTGAAATAGCCAGGTGGCACCTAAAATAAGCAGTTGGTAATACCCTCAGGAGAGCGAGGGCACCCTCATGTCTGGCCTCACTATCCCTGCTGCCAAAAGTCCTGGGGAACCCAGCGGGTCATGATGTGATTTGAGAGCTGTCCCACAAAATTAGCTGTATGTTCCAGCCCCTGATGACACTGCTGTAGGTTTATGGGCCATGATGTACATGGCCTATGTGAAGTGAAGAATAGAAGCAATGATATTAGCAATTCAACAAGAAACTTGTTCCCCCACCACCTGGTTTAAAGATGAGTCTGATCTCAAGTCAGAATTGTACTCCCATGCAAACATAGGTTCAGGCCATCACCATAACTACCCAAATCACCACCATAACCATCATTATCAGCAGCAGCAAGGCTGTCAAGATGACCACTGTAACAGTAAACATCTTCCACAGAAATAGACCTAATAGGGTGAGTGGATGGGTGACACATAGACACAAAGTAGACATATAACAAATATATCCATATATATAATAAAAAATTAGTATGAGAATTGGTTAAAAATTCCACACTAGCCAATCTACAACCTGAACCAAAGAAGACAGTGGTGTCAGAAGTGCTTCTGCCTCCAAAAGCCAGAGGACTGGAGTAGACTATATCATAACTTTGAAATCTGAAGGTGACTTATATAAATTTGAGAGTCTGAAGTCCTGAGAATCTGGACTTGTGATGCCCAAAAGAAGAAATCAGATGTCCCAGATACATAAAAGAGAGCAAATGTGCCTCCGTTCTGCTCTTCTCTTCTACTCACACCTTCAGGTCAAATGGATGGTAGTAGCTCCCACTGGTACAGGGACATGTCGCTTGCTTATATCTGTGACTCGAATCCTATGCTCTTCTGGAAAATCCTTCACAGGCACAATGCTTCACCAGCCAGTCCTCTGAGTAACTCCTTTACCCCATCAACTCCTGAAGCTAGCAAGTCAGAACTATTGTCTTTGTCCGCTGTCTGCTGCACGCCAGGAATCTTGCTGGATCTTCTAACTACAGCAGCTGCTCTTGCCTTGATGTATGGTGAGTCCAGTGGACCCTCCAGCTATGCCTGGCTTGATAGACAAACAACTTGGCGTATGACTGCAATTTTAGTTTTCACTTAGGATCGAAGTCTTGAATCATGACCCAAATGGTGGCTGACTGTGCTCCCAGATGCCCTCAGATACAGAGTTAATCCTTAAGGAGTTCCGGGACACTCTTTCCCTGTGCAGGATTAATTGAGACATCCTGAACAAGTGTTTCTCTAAGGATACTGAGGTCCACCTGGAAGAAAGAGGCACCTTACCAATTTGAGTTGCAACAAGCTCTCACAGATGAATTGAGTTTGTAAATCAAGGGTCCACTCTATCCCCATTAAAAGTAAGAAGGAACCAACATTCACAAAGAGCCTTTGGGTATCTGATAATCCCACATAAGGTGTCTGTTATGCAAATTTAGTTCTTTCGTTTGGCTCCTTGTTTCACAGACAGGTGTGGAAAGCCTTTTACTCACCGCTACAGAGAAATCTTACTGAGAATAAACTCCCTCAGTATGCCCCAGAACCGGGCATAGGTCCCACCTCTTAAATCTCCAGATTGACTTTGAACATTACCTTTCTGAGTTTTATTTATTCCATTTAGAGGCAAGGAAACTATCTGCTACTTTATAGTGAACAATAGCTAAGGCACAGTTAGTATTCAATAAACCAGCTTTGTTATTCTTTTTGACTGAGAGTCCAACTATCTTTAGAAAAGAAATTATTGTTGACTCCTTTAAAAACTCTTACAAAAGACATTGGATTTTTAGTCACTTGCTTAAAAACATTAAACAGACCCCCATGGCAACGTTGAATAAACTTGTCTTGAAATCATCCTAGTGACCTTAGTATGCCCTAATTCAAAGAACCTCAGAAGTCACTGGTCTCTAAGGGTTAGGACAGCAATCCTGGCCCTCTGGGTATTGACCACGTCCCAGGACTGTCCCCACAGTTTCACTGTTGACTTTCCCACTTCTGACAAATAGGGACAGATGGAACTGAGAATTTTTTCTCCTGAGGGAACAAATTTGAGTCTATTTGAAGGTCTTTCCAAGTGCAAATAAATACATATTTTTGTGGATACATTTTTTGGTCAATTTGTATTTGGAAAAAGATAAATATATAAGAAAGAAGAGTTCTTTTCCTGGAATAATTAAGAGGGAAAATGGATATCGGGCACATCTGCTTCAGTTTTCAGTGTTTTATTAGATGGAAGAGGCCATTAAAGGGAGCCAACCCTTTTCCTGCAGCTCTATGAGAGTGAGCCCTAATTAAGTCATTATGCTCTCTACCAAATCTTGAATGAAAAGTATTATCATTTCCATGTGATAGTGATAATAAGCTCTATTCATTTGGATTATATTGGTAATAATTTTTCTGTAGTTTTGATTTCTAATAAGAAAGCAATTGATATAGGTCATCCTCTATTTTAGAGCGGAGGAAACTCAAAAGGTCAAATGTCTCACGCTGTGAGATGATAAGTTTCCAGGGTTTACGGTGGTAAGTATTACATTCAGTCTTGGAGGCCGAGGTTTGTTTTCCCACCATGGATTGTTTCTTCATAGTAAATTCCCAGCTTGTTCAAATTTGCTGTCTGTCCCCTTCAATCAGAAAGCATGCTAGATGCTAAATAAATTTGGGGTGACGTACTAGATAGGTCACGTGCACATTTACAGCATGTCTTGGAAACAGGACGAGCAGTGATCACAGGACACAGTAGGGCATTGGAGGAACGGAAGTTGAGTTCAGTGAGAGTTAGCAAAACACCATATAATCTTATATTTCAGTGCTGGATTGGGGTTTCAGACTCCAGAGGTACGATTCAGGAACTACTTCTGATTTAAAAATTCTTTATGACTATAGAATTGCTTTCTATATGTCCACACATGTTCATAGCAGCTCAGTTTTTGATAGCCAAATCTTGGAAACAAACCAAATGCCCATCACCTGAGACTGGATAAAGAAGGTGTGGTTTTTCTATAAAGTGGAGTATTACTCTACCTTAAAGAATAAGTTTGAGTCATTTATACTCAAATGGACATAACTTCAGGCCATACTCATAAGTGAAATAAACAGGTCACAGGTGTATAAATATCGTATCTTTTCTCTGGTATGAGAAACCGAGGATGTACATGAGTTCTAGAATGTATGATGAATATTGTGAAATAGAAAATATTCAAAGAGCAATGTGGTGAAGGGGTGAATAATGAGGTGTAAGAAAAAATGTGATGTTAATAAAAAATGGGAAACAAAACTTATGTATTTAGGGGTGGGTATTGTGGGGTGGGTAGAGGAATGGGAAAAATGAGAATTAAATCATGTCATATACTGGTACAAATTCTCAATATTGAGTGTGATCATGATGTGTATATGCAATGTACAAATAAAAAATCCCAATAAAGGGTGTTCTGTTGTTCTAAAATGTATTGTTTCATTCTCTTTACTAGAGTAAATATTATCGAATATTTCTTGCCTGCTCCAGGATTCCAAGTAGCTTAGGACCAGGAACCTGGGATACAGAGAAGGATTACATTCAATTTTTCCCCCTTATATCCACAGCATTTGCAAGGTAGATTTGTCATCCTTTTTCCTGTCCCTGGTAATGGCACATGCTTCCTTAGCCTTTTACCTAGGACTTTCTTCCTCAACATGAGGGACTTTGGCACAAGTTGGGAAGTAAAATGTGTATTTTGGGGGAAAAATGAGAATCAAGACGAGTGTGATACTGGTACAAACTCTCAATGTTGAGTGTGATCATAATGTATATATAAAATGTACAAATAAAGTCAACGAGAAAAATCAGTAAAGTGTGTTCGTTTCACTGGTCTGCCTGTCTGCCCCTCTGCCATTACCCTAAGAAGAGCTTCCCCCAGGTAGGATTACATCTATACTGAGCCAAAGAGTGCAAGCCATAAGGACGAGGAAGCACAGGAAACCTAGACCACCTGCTTGAGACAGAGCAGCCTGGCTGTTCCCCTCTGCAGATGCTCCAACCTGCCCCCAGCAGACCCGTGAGCTCAAAGGAAATAAACGCTGCTTCACCCTGAGGACTTCTATGATGTTTCTCCTGCAGTAATAGATGAGCAGTAGAACCAAGGAATGTGTTTTTAGATAGTAACGTGTATAGCCATAAAATATATAACAGTGGCCCTATCTAATGTTTATAAATGAACATAATTTTTAAGTTTAAGAAATTCTAGGATACTTGATATTCTTTCCCTAAAAAGATTAAACCCTACTTAAATTAAAGCTCAGAGAATTAACCTGTGGAGTTAGGGAGTAATGTCTAAAACCCACTTGTCTTTAACGATTTTATAATACAATCATATAGAGAAAAAAATCCATAAATTTATTGAACAAACTTCCATCAGTTTCAACTATGTAACAGGTACTTGTTTGTTTTGTTTTGTTTTGTTTTGTTTTTTTCAAAATGAGTAACGCAGATACCAAAGTGAGCTGGTTTCTGAAAAAAGTAGATAGATGTTCAAACAAATCTTGGACATGCACATGGTGTAGACTGAAGAAGGGTATAAACAAGAACTAACATGGATTGATATGGATTGTGATCTCACTGAGATCTGTGGGCTGAAGGTAAAATGTCTCAGGTGATCTTCAAAACCCTATGAAGTAAAACAGAAATCTCTATTTCCATTTTACCCGTAAGGACATGGAGATCCAGGAAGGTTCACTACCATGTCCTGCTGGATCAGGAATCCTGTAATGATAGTGGCTGGATGGGAACTTATGAAATCTATGTACAGAGCCGAATTTTATCATCATTAGTGTAGCACAAATGTCAACGAGATTTTGGGCCAATCCTTAAATGATATACATCAACAATAGATGATAAATACAGTAGATGGCAATGTTGTTGGGTAGATTTGGTTGGTCTAACTCCACAGACACAGGATAGTAGTGCCTGTAGCGTGATTCATGCTGATGTTGTTAATATACAAGATCCCTTCAGATTTATAAAATCACACCAAACTGCATCAGCTGCCATGTTCTTATATTTTTCTCCTACTAATGACAGATTCTGAATTACATTCTAGGTGATTTCAGGGTCCACGTGACACACTTTGTCACTACTAGGACTCATAGATCTTGATCTCAACTCCTGCAACTTCTCTTCCGTTCCCTTGTCATACCATGACGACCCCAACTTAGGCTTTGTCTCACCATGAGCTATGCTTCCTATTAAAACCTACCTTGTGCTCAAGCATGTACTGGAGATCATCCATTCTTACTGAAATTCATGTAATTCCATATGTCAGTGTCTTTATTTTTTCCTATCTATCCCGTCACTCTTGCTTTCGTATTTAGTTTGTAAGGGATATTCTCACAACTCTCAGTCCTTTCCATAACTTACCCCCTCAGAACACTGACTCTTCGTACGAACTAAGTAGATCAGTTTCTTAACTGCTCCATCTGATTTTTTAAATGCAATGGTATATCTACTACAAATTTATGATTCTTCGACTTAACCAGATTTTGTGTCACTGAGATAACTACGTGTGTGTCCTGAGTCTTTCTTTCTTCTTCACAGTAGTTATTCCTAAATTTCATCAGGGTTGTGGGCTGAACTCCCACATTACCTTGACCTCATCACACTCAGGATTATTCCACAGAGTGAGCACATCCCGAACTTCTGGGAGACCAAGGCAGAAGTCAGACCTTCAAGTCTAGCCTGGTAAACTTAGCGACTTAGCAACACTCTTCCTCCAAATTAAAAACAAAAAAGCAAAAACTGGCACAAAGCCTCAATGTTGAATGTGATTGTAATGTCTATATAAAATGTACCAATAAAATCAATCTAATTTTTTTTAAATAAAAGAGAGCTAAACCCAGCCAGGTTCAGTCTCCAGTACTAAAAAGCAAAACAAAGGAACAACACAATTATCTCATATCCTTTCTTTACTTGAGACCTCTCAGTTCAAATTGAAACAGTCCTTTGAAATGGTTTCCAAGATGCCCTTGATTTACATACTCCTCTCCACCTTTGCAACTTTTAAATCCTTTCAACAGCCCACAATTCAGTCAAACTCAGAAACCTGAATTTTTAATTAATGTTTGTTTCAAATCCCTATTTGCTACATCCAATGGAAGCTCCAATCGGAGGGTTTTAAGGGGGGAGCTCAAGTCAGAAGTTCTAAATAAAGTAAAAATAAACTCAGATCAAAGGAAAATGCAGATTTATTAAAATTCACGAGGATTAAACAATCCAGTTATATAAAGTCAAAAGTCTTTCTGGTCTCTTGTAATCTTTTTATGACTTTCCCTATTCTATAAATAACTTCTGTTAAAGCAAATCTTTTCTCACACCTTTTTAGAGATTTATTCACATTTATTACTCTATTTGACAGCCTTTCTCTTAACATTACCTTAAAATCCTGACCTTGTGCTTGGATATTGCAGTAATGAATCTAATTTCATGAAACAAATCACATGTACATTATGTTTTAAAAAATAATAGTGAACAGTATCAGAGAGGTGAACTTCACATTTTTCTGCATGTTTACATATATTTATATTTTTGGAAGATTCTATCCTATATATTGGTCTAATTTGTAACAAGAAAAACGTGTCTAAAATGAAGCAATTATCAAGCAATCAACAGCTTACAATATGTGTTTGGAATTTCCATACATGTTCTCTTAACATAAAACATTTGGAGCTAAGTGTTCCTCCATGCAAATATCGAGACACCTGCCAGCTCAATGGGTCCCTGACTACAGACCTCCTGAGGATTTGCTGTATTTATGCCAGATGTAACTTTTAGATTTTCCCTCCAGCGTAGAAAGCATGAGCCATTGATGAAACACAGTAGAATCAACCATATGACTTTGGAACTTTCTTCAAATCAGTGTTGATAGAAATACATCTGAACTCTTTTTAACAAGATTGGAGGAATCTGCCCACCTGGCTGAAGGCATAATTGTTAAGTTCTTCTCTCTTGACTTCCTGTTCACAGGACTTTTTCTGTCTTTTCCCAACAAGTTCCCTGGCTTTGACGCCACATCTCTTTATTTATCTCTATGAACGTTAGTGCTTTGTTTACAATAGAGGTGATGAGACACAAACCAGGATTTGAAATGAAAGAGCCGAGAGGGTTTTTCGGTGCCTTTTAGGAAATGTGCTCTAACCACAGCGTGTGTGTCTTGCATTTTGTATCTCATAGCTCACTCATCTTATGCTTTGTGTGAATTCCACGCTGGTGATTCACTCTGACATGGGAACTGTTTGCTTCTTATGCTCTTGAAAAAAATGTGAGAGAATGAGGGAGGAAGGGTCCCATTCTGTGATTTTTCTAAGCACATTTTTTTCCCATTCTGGGAAGAGATTTTCCGATGAGAAACATTGTAGTTATGACATAATAATTCCATCTTTCACAACCCAATTCACTCTTCTTGTTGCTTTGTTGCCCTCTTTCTCACAATTCAAAGTAAATGGTAAGATTACTGGTACAATTAAGGCTCTGGAAAGCGGAAAACTGCATATTATGTCTTTGATAACCCTCCACAGAGAACAAGTTGCTCCTCTGCCACAAACTCCAATTTTAGAGTTGGATTCAACAATAATAGTGAATAGAAGAAACACAGGAAAGCAGATATGTGTTTTAAAATCATCCACAACCAGAAGTGTTTATCTAGAAATGTTAGGCCCTGGCAAGATGTCTATCATGATCTCTTTGCATATACTCCTAGTCTGGGCAGAATGGTCTTATCTACTTCTTAACCACTTTTACAATTTTATTTTGGAAAGGTCTCTCTGGTCACACGTACCTTAAGCAGCAGAGGAAGGCAACTGATTGCATCTTTTAAAAAAAAACTTAAATAGTTTCTGTAGAACAATGCAAATGATATTTATACCATTGCTTGCAAAGATTAAGATAAATGGACTTGTCATATCCACTGGGATTGGGATTGAAGGTTTTTCTTTGTTCTGGGGGCAGTGCCCATATTTTTTCATTCAGATAATACTATATGCAAGAAGGAAAAGTAAAATAGCTGAAGTATATGACCTATCCAGAGGTTCACTACGTTGAATGATTGCACTAGCATTTGTACAGTGTGATTTTAAGCAAGTACATAAAAGTCTTAAAAACCCATCATTCGTCATTTATAGAGATGCAATAATACATAAAATTCAACTGAAAAGTTTTCATAATCATTATGTTCCTTTTCTGTTCTAAGACAAATGCCTCAAATCTATACCCATTGCTATTTCCATTTTTATTGCCCTTGGTTTAGAACTTCATTTTTTAATAGTTCCCTATTTTGTCTTCTGACCTCTCATCAAAGGTCCCAGTATTATTATAACAATAAAACTTTCCCTCATGCCTTAATTCAAGAAACAAACAAAAAATAATTGATAACAACAAACATCTAAAGGAAAAAACATTCAAATTTTTAAAAATTGAGGCATGTGTGATAATGTATAAATGATTAATACAGATATGGTCCATATGATCATTTGATAGCATATAATACGGACTCCACGACTCTTTGACTTCTTACCTTGATTAATTAGGCTGCTTTTATTTTATCTCTAAGGGTAGCATGATAAGGTACCCAGGCAGCTTCAAGAAACCAATGTCAGTTCCAGCCTACTTTTCCTCACTCGAAGTAAGTAAACAAATAAATAGATCTTTAATATATTTTTGAAAAAGCACTAGGCAAAAACAATGTTTAGCTCCACTAGTGGACTCTTCAAATGGACTCTTCAAGTGATTACACTTCAGGCAGATTTCCAGTTGCATTCATTAAGTGTCAGGTATATACAAAAAAAAAAAAAACCTGAAAAAGCCCATAAAAGAAAGAAGCTATGAGAAAAATAATGAGATCAGCTGGCAATAAACACCCCTAAGCAGGTGTTCCAAATACGGGCACGCAGTTAAACTTAACTATTTTAATACACTGAAGCAGATAAAAGACATGAAGGGAAATTGAAGACCTAAAAATCATCTTCAAGCCCAAAATAAATATGAGGCATTAGTATTTGTTTGATTGGATTACCCAGAGTTTAAAGACAGCTAAGGAGAGAATTAATGTACTGGATATTTTTTGAGAAGGATATGTGGAGAATTAAAAACAAATCATAAAACTCTAAAAATCAAAACAGAATGAGATATTTAAAATTTCCAGCAAGAGAAAATTGTAAAGTCTTTCCATTAAAATCCCCAGAAGGTAAATGAGATTGAATAGATTTGAATAAAAAGTTGAGGAAGTGATGTATGAAATTTTTCAATACTCAGGAGAAATGCAAATGATAAATTTTTAAAAGACATAATAATCACTGGAAAATTATTTAAAAATATATACATTGTTCAAATACTGGTAAAATTAACGGCAAGAAGAAATCATCTAAAAAGTAAAAAATAAACAGATTTAATCATCAAAAGAACAAGATTTTCACTTGACTTCTCAAAATAAACAATGAAAACCAGAAGGCTAAAATTATACATTTAAAGTATTAGCAAAGCATAAGTGAGGAACTAGAATTTCCACCAGATTAAAGTAGATGCTTCTTAACAAATGGGAGAAAGAGAGAGAGATAGAGAGAGAGCACCATACCAGCAGAAAACAGTAAAGGATATTCTTTTCTTCATAAAGAAAGAAAACTATAAAGAATCTGCGTAATAGAGAAGAGAATGAAAGGTATGAGCAAGACTAAAGAATGTGAGCAAACATACGTGCTCACAGTACTCATTAAGCAACTGTAGTAATGTCCTGTGGATGTCAACTTTGTTCAGATAGGAAGAGGTTGTGGGGAGAGAGAATGGGGGAGGGGAAGTAAAGAAATCAGATTTGATATGTACACGTACCAATACTCAACTACAAATGCATTCGATATGTATTGCAAATATATATTAATAAAAATATAAATGACTTCATAAAGAAAAAATATAACATGAAACAGGCAAAAATAATAGTACAAAAGTAAAAATGTGAGGAAAATTAATATAAAATTTTCTGTATTCCTTTTGTTCTGTGTAAGGGTAATAGCAAGTAGTATTTAAGTTTTAAAAGTCACATGTGTACTTTTTATGATAAATGTTTCAAAATATTTTTAAAATGCACTATATTTTTTTTTGAGACAGGGTCTCGCTTTGTAGTTCAGGGTTGCCCTGAACTCACTGTGTAGCCCAGGCAAGCCTCAAACTCAGCAGTCCTCCTGCCTCTGCCTCCTAAGTGCTGATATTACAGAGCACCAGGCCCAGCAAAACATACTATTCTAAAGCTAGTATAGATATAAAATTGAACTTAGAAGAACAGCTAGTCAAGGAGTAGATAATAAGGAAGATAATTTATTAAAAGTGTTATTTTAAATCCCATATATATCAGCTATTAATATGTTTTTTAATCATAATGGTAACATTGAACAATTATTCCTAGTAAACTCCTCTACAAATATCAAACAAAAACTTCCTTTATTTTTCTGTTAATAGTACATGTTTAATTCAGAAATAAAAATGGTACTTACTAATGCTTAAGTTTACACAGTTTCAACTGATCTAGTTTTAAATGATTATATATTTTGTTAGATTTGTTACAAAAGTCATTAAATTAAAGTGGAAAGTATTTGTATTGATAACTTCTAAATTTCTAGTAAGGTAATATTAGTTACCATAGTATTTTATCAAACTCGAGGTTTCATGATCCTTTAATGATTTTATCTATAGAATTTAATTTTTATATCCAAATAAATATTTATTTGCATATATAGGAATATTTTACCTGATTCCTAACTACACTGCAAATCTTCATGTTAATAGAATAAATACATCCACAATATATTGAAATAGGGCTCTCTACAGCTGAATTTTACTGATTACACATCTAGTTATATTCAGCATTTTAATTAATTTTCTTCATACTTAATTTAAAATGTTGGGATAAATCTTTCTGGGTCTAACTTAATCAAACATCTATAATCTACCAAGTAGGCCCTGGGTAGGATAGTATTATATTGTCATTATGTGGTTACATAGCTCCACTTTTATAAAGGAGAAACAGAGAAGAATTGTGCTAAACTGAACACAAAGCTAGAATGATATGAACTTTATTCCCCTTTTTGCAAGGTGATAAATTCTTCCAGATTCCTTAGAAGTCTAGTTTTATGTCTAATGTTCTTAAATTACACTTAAGAATATCCCTTCTCATTTGTAAAGATCATGGACTGGTTTAGACAAAGATACTCTGAAGAGATTCAGCTTTACTTAGATAATGTAAAATAACTTTTTAAAAACTAAATTCATGATTTAGTTTGATCATGATTGATCATTCTTTCCTGACCATGCAATTACATTGTTCCTAAGATTTCATCAAATGCACAAGAAATGCCTATTAAGTAGGGATAGGCAGGTCAAAATATAACTGATCAACAAAGCTATTAACCTACTTCATCTAGAAGAATTACAATAAATAAAATATAGTATTTTAAAACATTTACAATCACAATCAGTAAAACACTGAGGTCCTTTACAGCATTTAATTCTTGATCTTCTAGACTACAGGGGGCCAGACTGCCTTTCTGAGGTGTATCACATACTGTCTCATGATTGTTCCTAATGCAAATAATTTAATTTGATTTTAACATTTAAATCCCCCTCAAATACAAAGATGGAACACGATGATTCAGAGAAATGAGGACAGAAGATCAAACTTCCCAGGGAAAGATGACTCAATTTTAGGAATAAATTTTTCTTGCTTATTATTGTTCAAATCCAAGAGTACTGTGACAGTGGAAGGCTTGGTATTAGCAATTCCTATGATATAGTCATACATATTAAGCACAATGAGAAAGAAGGGCAAAAAAAGCTGGATATGATGTCTTCAAATGAGTATTCCTTTAAAAAATTGTTTTTAAACTTCGAAAGAAGTGTTGACAGGTGTTTTTCTGCATGCTGAAGATAGAAGCTTAGCACACACCTCTTCTAGGCTCTAAGCATCATTATCTTCCAAACCCTGACTTAAGATTCTGAATCTCACAGTGAAAAATCTCTCTCCCAGACCACAGAACTGTATATACACATCCGACTCTGATTTCATTTCCTTACTGAAATGCAAAGAGAGAGACCCAGATATGCAAATTGGTACCAAAATATAAACTAGTCAATCCCATGGCACAAGCTTCAGAAAAATGAAAATGGCAGGAAGAAAAGAAGTTTATGAGTTCCATGTTCAGTGGAGGCAGGCTACAAAAGAGTTTAGCTGTCCTTCTAGAAAACAAAAATTAATTTGCTTTGGCCAAATTAAAATTAATTAAAATTATGCAATGTTGCCCTTGTGTTAATTTTAATGGTGAGGTTGTTGTGATTTAAGGCTACAATTAGTTCTAGTGTTTGAAAGAGAAGCTCTGTAATCGAGACAGGACATTTTAATAATCCTGGTTATAAACATTTAATACATCATCTTTAGGGACTCACAAACACATTGTAATTAACTTTTACAACTGAAATAAATCAGATTGCATTAGCATATTGCAAAGGAAAAAATCATTTGCATGATTGAAAACAGCTTCAGAAAATTATGTATAACAGGATTCGTGAAAACACCAGCTCAACTTTTACCTGGTTTCTTCTGTGGGGAATTTTTTTTTTTTTTTTTTTTTTTTTTGCTTTTTGAGACAGGGTCTCGCTTTGTAGTTCAGGCTGGCCCTGAGTTCACTATGGTGCCCAGGCAAGCCACCGCGAACTCAGCAATCCTCCTGTCTCTGCCTCCTGAGTGCTGGGATGACAGGTGTGAGCCACCACGCCCGGCACTGTGGTATGCAGTGTTGATTGCTGGTGGGCGTGAGTCACCACATGCAGCATTGTATGTGGTTACCGGGGATTGAACTCAGGACCTTGCGCTTGTGAGGCAGGCGCCGGAACCACTGAGCTAACCCTCCAGCCCTGTGGGGAATATTTCAATTGAGTACGGTTCAGGGTTCTTCAGGTAATTATAACTTTTGCCATAAAGGGAGCTAATCTGATCCTAAAGAAGCAGCAAAAGTCATTCTGTGGTCAGTAGGACTATATCCAACATTACTGTAAACTAATTGGGAAATATTCAAGTAGAAGTTAAAAGAGTACTTGTTTTGTAATACTACTATGCTGTGACCAACTAATATAGCCAAAAGAAAAGAATTTTTATGTCTGTGTCATTCACATTTCCAGTAGCAAAGTCATTAGCAGGAACTGGGGCGCTCATACTAGATTCACAAGCATCTTCATGGCCAGCACTCCAACCGTTCAGAGGAATTCTAAGTCTTTGTTGAGTGTTTGATTTGTGATCGATAAAATAGAAGCCCAGGGGTCCACTTTGGTGCCAAACCTATTTAATAAATTCTTTAAAATATCAGTTTTATTTTTAATCAAACATTTCAGGCCAAGTAGACAAGTTGAGTACATTCTTGACACACTGATGCCGTTCAGACATCTGGTCTACTAAAAGTGGTCTGTAGTGCCCAGGCATTCTGTGTATCGCATGATTGTCAAAGGCACAGAGTCTGGTCATATTTCCTGGGTTCAAATCTCACTTCTGTCAGTTACTCCATGACATAGATCTCTATGACTTAGTTTGTCCACCTGAGAAGTGAAAATAATAAAACATTTAAGGACAAGTGAAACTTTAATGAAATGCTGCATGCCACTGATCTTAAAATGATGTCTGCCACACAGCAAGTGTTCAGTAAGTATTAATGATGAACACTGCAACTACTGTTACTGTGGGCAACTCTTTACTCAAGAGAAGAAATGAATCACTTTGTTGTTGTTTGGGAGCTAGTAACTTCCTGCACAGAGTAAGCTGAGGACTTAGCCCAGCAATAGAATTTGGCTCCAAAACCCCTATTCACTTAATTCAGTTAATGTTGTGTATCTATTATGTGCAAAATATTAGCAATTTTTCAAGAGAGACATGCATGAGATTTGATCACTGAAGTCAGAAAACACAAAGCAACATCTAGAATAAATCAAGGGGTAGAATACTCATTAGATTATGACAGCAGAGTAAAGGATACAGTCCACTGAGATTCTAGGTGTCTAGGAATAAATAACACTCCATCTGTAGCACTCTTTGTTCTCCTTATTTTATAACTATATATATTCTTGGACTCTTCTAATGGAAGTCCTCTCATTTCTCTTGAGGCTATTGTTTATTGACTTAAAAGAGCAGTAGCTTAATTAACAGAAGAAATAAGGCCTATTGCATAATTAATTAGACATTTACCTAAAATCAATAAACTAATTGCCACACCTATAGAGAGTGTAGTGGTGATCTTATTGAAAACAATTCATTTATAGCTACATGTTAACAAGGTGATTGGTAGTTTAAGAGACTAACCCGATCTGTAAAGTGATAATTTATTGAGCAATCAATTAATCTTTTTTGTACTGCAAACATAAACAAGCAATGAAGAGCCAGTAGTCTATTGCTTATGAAAGGTCAACTTTAACAGACTCTCATTCTGAGTTTTTTCCCAGTTGGTGTTGGAAGGGTACAGAATTTTAGTTTGAAACTGTACCTTTAGACATATATCTTTTGTGGAGAAATAGCAACGTGAAAACCTGGGTAAACTTGGAAAATTTTCATTTATACCTATAGTTTGTATTTACAAGGGATTCTTAAAGTGTGTTTCCTTTTTTTTCCTTATATATACCAGTATGTCTCAAATGATTATTAAATAATGAAGCACACATACACAAACACATGCACACATATGTTCATTCTCTGGGCTTTTAGTTTAACAGTGTGTAGAATGGTTTCATATCTAGGAAAATAAAGTATCATGTTTATCTAACAATACAAGTTAATGTTAAAAATCCTTGAAGTTTAGGGTAAGTATTCCTCAGTACACAATTTATCCAGAGTTTTATTTTAGTCTTTTCACTCTACAGAATTGTATATGATGTCTCTTAAGACTTAAAGCACTTTCTGTAGTATGACTATTCACAAAGCATTTCATTTCTGAAATTACTGTTCTAACAGTTCAGATTCTCTTGTGTCTACCTTGAGCATCACTTAAATGTTAACATTTATATCAAGATACACCAAGAGGAACTATTTAAGTATCCACAAAACTGTATAAGATTTGTATTTGTAAGAGCTTTGCCATTGTTAAAAGGTGGAAATACATGTGTGAAAGGGCAAAGATGCATGGTGATGATGGAAAAATACAGTGTATCAAGATGGAAAATTAAAAAGAAGTTCTAAGTTTCAGACCAGAGCTTGCCAGTTTAGTATTCTACTGATGATAACTTTTTTCCTGGAGGCTTAGAATTATGAAACTGTGTGAGCAGAAAATGTCATTTTATTTTCTCAATTTCTAATTGATTTTTTGCATTTGTTTTCATCGTGTGGACAATGCAACATAACAGTGTTAACAATATCTCTGATGTATCATTAAGGGGTATCATGGATATATATATGTTCATCCTTCATTCTATGCTTATTTCAAAACAGCATGCTTGTTTCACATGTCTTTGACATAGTGGTCATTATTATACTTGCCACAAGATCTGGGTTTCTTCAGTATGTTAAAAAAGAAAGTTATATTATGCTGTCACAAGTTTATTTTTTTTAATACTTTGTGTTCTTATGTGGGTTTAACATCAGTCACTTAACATCACTTTTATAAGGCAGGTTCCTGGGCTTTCTCAAATCTCCAAAGGAATCCATAAACAAATTCTGTTGGAAAGACCTTTGTCACTGAGTCTATAGGGGAAAGATGTAGCACAATGCTACGGGCCCTGGACAAGGTGCGAAGCAGATGTTGCCCCAAGGGTTACAGATAAATATTTGTTTGGATTTAAAAATTAATTTCTACACAGTAAGTCATTAAAGGATCATTGAATTTCTAGCTTAAGTTCAGAATCTTTCTTTTCAAAGCACATTACCGACTATTAAGGTGATTATTACTGATTGCTAGAGTTTGGATGGGAAATGGCCCCCAAACACACACATGTAAGTGTCTCGATCTTCAGTCTGCAGTGCTATTCATGAGACAAAGAGAGCGGCTCAAGGGTGACGTCTAACGGGAGGAAATCAGGTCCTTGTGGGCACGGAGGGTGGCTCAAAGGCGAAACAGACAACCTGCCTCCTTGGCCATTTACTGTGCTATCAACCAACTTGAGCGAAGCTGGTTTTCTTCACTACACCCTCCCACCACGGTGCTCTCTCCTGTCACAAGCGCAAAGCAATGGCATGAAGAGCCTATCCACCGGAGTACCTTTCAGTCTTCGGACTACATCAAGTATGAGGCACAGCAAGGGAAACCCAGCTAACACATGTGCTGTCATCTTCCTTGCCTATGGAAGCTTCCAAGGTAAGACCTGTCTGAAAATAATGATCATAGCAGTAGACAGCTGTGATTTACTGAGGGCCAGGTTCTTTACCCATGTTACTCATGAGGACCCACCACAGACTATGAGCATCCTCACTCGTTAGGATAGCAGAAACTATCTTCAAACATGATGGAGGCAGTTTCCCGAAATCTCTCCTTTTTCCAGTATGCTAATGACAATCCCATTTTGCTTGAGCAAAAACTAGTTAGATCACATATACTGCTGGACCCCAGTTGCAGCTAAGGATAGAGACATGAAGTTTTAGCACTGTTGTTCTGTGTGGCACTGAGCATTCACAACTCTAGTGGCTTTGCCCATAGTATTTATTGCTTTGTTGCAGATGTTCAAAATAGAACAAGATTGAAAGGAAACATCAAGACAGGAAGTTGACAGGAAAAGAGGTTGTCCACTCAGGGTTATTTGCTAGAGTGGCACACCTCTCCAATCAGAAGATGAAGACATTTTCTCACTCCCTCTTTTTAGGCAGAGGTTTGGTGTTACAAGGTCGGTCAAGTCATCGTGGAGGTGGCTGGGCCTACTTTTTATTTCACGAAGCTCACAGTTGACCCAAGTTAGAGACTGTTGTATGAGTGCTACCAAAAATAAAAAGCAAAATGATAATTAGGACTGACATTCATCAGAAATTGCCTTATGCCATATGCTTTTCTGAGTGACCTCCATGTATGTAGTAATTTAATTTTCAACATCACCCCCAGGAGCATTATCACTGTTTCCCCTGCTGTACAAATGAGACAACAAAGGAGAGACTAAGTTAGCTGCCAAAGACACCGCTGTTGTCTGCGATAAGGGAAATGGGCTGAATGCGTTCCTGAGGGTGCAAAGATGAGATGTTCCAATGGAAAGAACCCACAGTCACCTTCCCAAGCTGTGTGGCCCACGCTTTTGAAGACATTTTTGATGCCATCGATTCTCCCTGGCTCTCCGTGGGGACGGTGGCGGCTGCTTTTGTATGGTGCTCCTCTCCTGCTTCTTCGGAGCCTTTTTAACTACTTTTTATGCATCCCGTGGAAGCCAACAGCTGACTGACAGAACTGAGGGACCCCTTACACCACCAAGCTTTCCTTGGCCCTTTTATTGATTCAAATAAGGGCAATAATCCTTCTTGTGAGGGCTCCATCCTGATGAGATAACCACTTCTTTTTCTTGGGGGGGGGTGACAGGGATCAAACTCAGGATCTTGTGCACAGGACCACAGAGCTAAGTCCTCATCCCTCCGTCACTTCTTAAAGTCCTGCTTCTTAATACTGTTTCCTCGCTATGTGGTTTAAACATACAAATTCTGAGGGAAACAAATGCTGAGAGACACAGCCAAAGTCATCTCCCTACTGGCCCACTGAAGGTTTCTTTTGTTACTTTTAATTTACTTTTTTAAGCACGGTTTATACGTTCTAATAGAATTTAAAACATTGCCGTAATGTCCACCTTTGGAGTGCCTATTTACAATGAGTGTCTTTTCTTCCCCCATCAGGTTTCTGAAGACATCTGCTTTGCAACTATTACCTGATGTTTGTTTTTTTCTTATTTGAAGGGAGCAATCCACTTTCCAATTTGGTATTAGCTTCCTTGATTTTTTCCAGACTTGCATCTATGTCAAGGATATATGTTAGAATAAGACCCATCACAAATAAATTCAAGTATTAGCACCAAAAAAATGTTGCCTGTGACCAAATAGAACCATGCCAGGGGTCACTGTGGGACGGAAAGCTCCCTGAATGTTGGCATGAAGTTCAAGGGTAAAAAGTCAGGCAGAAGTCAGGCAAGGCCAGGCACCTTTGGCAGGAGATGCCAACTGAAGATGGAACAATTGCCACAGAAAAACAAGGCCCCAAATTAACCGATGAGTCAGTTTGGTGAGAAGAAGAAAGACCTGGGAAGTTCGTACATAGGAGGCCCCTTTGAACTTTTCCAGACGGGGCTCTGGAATAATGAAACCACTTTTCAAAGTCCACTGTTCAGTCTTTGGGTGTTGCACCCTTTCAGTCAGTGAGGCCTTTGGATTAAAATCACCATCGCGCCTGCTGTCTTTTATTTTGCACAGTCCTTAACTTTCAGGCCTCACCACATCTACAGCAGCCTTGCAAGTTTGGTCGACTCCACGTAAGTGGACAAAAGTGGGCACCTGATTCCAGAAGGGCCGGAGGGGGACGGAAGAGGGGGACGGTAAGAGGTGGTGAAGGGATCACACAGGTAGACTTGACTGCTTGGGAGGGCGCCGGCCGACTGAGCCTGCTGCCTCCTCCATCTGCATTTTCCTTTCCTCCCTCACATTGCCCTTAGTAGTCTGTTTCTAGTGGTTTACCCATTATCAATTATTTCTCGCTCCACTTTTTCCTGGAGTGTTGGCTCTCGGGCTTTAACCCTTGGTCAGCTTTGTTGCCTATTCCCCGTGCTTCACTTTTAGTGTTTCCTGGGCCTTAACCAGCCACACACAAACACCCCAGCTAATCTTTCCAAATTAGCATAGCACCGGCTCTGGAGGGCCTCATTAGATGTGCAGCTGAGATTGATCAGATCTCATTTGCCTAATATGGAGCCTAACTTTGGGCACCTGGCCCTTGCGGTAGGGGGTAAGGGAGGACAGGAACGGGTCTTTTGTCACTGCTATCTGGCCTCACTAATTTGCTCCACCTAATAAAATTACAAATGGACACAGCTTTATTCACATTGCCTTTATAGGTTATAATAACCTTGGTACCCCATAACCTCCTGCTAGCAGAATTAATCAGATCATATTAATATTTCTTCTTACTTTCTTTTAACTGGTTCTTCTCTTAATTAAAGGGGCCAAAGATGTAAACAGGGTAGGTGACTGGAAACATGGCGGCAGGTTATAAACAAGGCTCATTAAAAAGATGGATGATCAGGCCGACCGCAAAAATTGCTTACTTCGCAAGTGTACATTTTGTAATTTCCTGACGACCCAAAGAACTAATGCCAGATCTCAGCCCCTCCCTCTTCCCATGTATAAAAGATGATAATTTTTGAATGCTAGCATGGGAATGGCCAAAGCAGCAACCCATTCATCAACTTGAATAAGGTCTTTCATGCTACAAACCTGTCCTCCCTTCTTACCTGCCTCCGAGGGAGAGAGAGCTATTCAAAAGTAGAGGAAAGGAACAAAACAAATAAACCAGGAAATGATCTGGAAGGAAGGAGATGAGAAACTTTCTAGAGGGAACATGAAGGATATGAAGCCATAGTCACCTTCGAAAAAGAAAACGAGGCTCTTCTTAAAGACCAATAAATCGTTCAAACATGTCAGGGTTCCCAGATGCAAGGGTGTGCATGCGTGTGCTCCTGTAAAAACTCGAAAGGGGAAGTTAATCATGCGTGGGAACCAAAAGTGTGAATGCGGACAGTTTGCACATAGTAGGGCATTTCCCCCCGAAGTCAGAGTCGCAACCATGCCAAAGAGTTGAAAACAGCTTGATTTTGGAAATCCAACTCAAGTGTATCTTTTTTCTCTTTTTGTACTGAACAGTGTATGCATGGGACACTGGTGAACAAGGTCAGATAAATAGGGTGTGTGTTCTGAGATATGTATATGTCAAAAGGTGTATTTTATAAATGATGTATTTAAATATGGATAGGGAGATTCATAGTTATTATGCAAAGTTTTATTCATACAGTGGCTCACATGTATAAATGAAATTTAGTTCTCACTTCTAGAACTTTTTGCTCTTATTCACTTAACCACCCAAGAAGGTGTTTGCATTTTTTATTCCAATGGCAATTACTAGGAAAGCCAGTTTCCAGTCTTTCCATCTCCCTTCTCACCAAGAGAGAAACTCGTTCTGACAGAATGATGCACAGCTAGGCCAGGCAAGACCTTGCTCCTTCATGAATAAATTAGAGATGAAAGTTTAACTGATCCCCTTGCATTTTTATGGAGGGATCTCACCCTAATTTACCTAAATGCCTGAGCAGAAGGAAAGAAAATATAAGAGCCTAAGGTGGAAAGGTTAAAATCCCTGTTTAAGTGGAGTTTTTTTCCCCCCAACACACCACAACACATGGGTGCTTACAAATGAGTCGATGATTTCTTACTCACATGTCAAAGGAAGAAATCAAAACAGGAGATTTCTTCTTCGCCTACTTCTATTTATAGAAACTGCTGCAGGTAATTCTTAAAGGACAAAATTCCCTATTGGCAAGAGATTATGTATCTATCTTTTTATCTCTATAGCTATTAGTCATTTTTTTAAAAAAGGAGCAAACATCAAACAACCTACATTTAAGTTATTTTTCTCAATGGAGCTCCAATCCCATGGTGATGGTGTGTTTCTTAAAGTCCTTCGTGAGTGACGGGGCTTCATGAGTGACAGTACGTGCTTCACCTCTGCGCTTTCAGTACCAGGCAAGAGTGTGCTGAGGTGGGGTGTGCGTGGCCCAGGTGTTAGGTTTTTTCCATGTTGAATGAGACCCTGATGAGCTCATGGTTTTAGAATCCTGCCTCCGGCTGTGACCGTTACCTGACGCTCCAGAAGTCGGGGATGAATTTGCAAGACCAGAGCTGCCAATACGTTCCCCTGTGGTAAAATAGGAAATTGGCGAGTTGGACCATTTCATGGATGTGCTGAAGCTGTCGTTCCTACAGATCTTTGGCTTCGGCTCTGTGCCTTCGAAGTTCACCTGAGAAGGCAGCTGTATCACCTCCAGCAGCAGACTGCTCGTTTTCAAGGGAGATTAAAGGCCCTGTGTCCCTTCCTGGTCTTCTGTGCGGCTGGCTCCTGGAAAAGTTGGTGGATGTCACATTCTGTTAATGTTGGGGCCCGGTGTGAAAAGTTATCAGGCACAAACTGAAAACTGAGCTTTGGTGACTTTAAAGAAGGGTCAAGGAAGAAATGAAATCATTTCAGATCATCATTCTCTTGTTGTTGTTGCTATTTTTTCCAGTTTTTAATAGTCATCTAATGTTTAGCTGTAAAAATAAAGAAAATAAGTGAGAAATGGAAAGACATCACTTTGCAATTCTCTTGTTCCTTTCAAACGTAAGCAAAATCTCCTTGAGACTGTAAATATGTGTTTTCCGAGACTTATACTCCTTGGATATCTCATTAGACTCAGACTCAGTCCTAATAGGAAAACACACAAATCTACTCTGTGGTGTTCATCATAAGCATTGTAACATGAAATATTTTAAGGTTCTTAACTTTTTCACAATTATTACACTAGTTCTAAGGTAAACTTTAAGAATAAAATGTATTACTTCCTTCTCAATCCTGTTATTCTTTTTTTTCTATATTTTGATAACATTTTTAACTTAAAATGTTCGTGAAACAACTCCCTGTATGACAGACTTTTTTATTTTGCATTTCTTAATATATAAAGTGAGTAAAATTTCAGAGGAATTTACTATAAACCACCATTTTAAAACACTGATAATATTTTAATTAACCTTTGGGTTTACCTCAGGCATTTCAAGTAAATAAAAGCACACCATTTTCAAGATTCCTACAGACCCGCTGAATATATTTGTTGAATGTTAAAACTCTATTTCCCCCTCCTCTTTTGACTGTTTTTTTCCCCAGATTGTATCTCTCCGCCTTGCCCATTGTCATAGAGAAGTGTAATTTCATGACCCTTCTTTTCTGTCTTGCAACTTCCTTTAAACAAAAAGGACACAATAAATAAGCTCGAGAGATAAATCCATCTCTCCCGCCCTCCAACCCCCTTCCTGTGAGTCTCCTGAGCAGCCAGAACTACTTCAGTCCTTCACATGTTGTCCTGAATTAGTAGCCACACTGACTTGGGGGGGCTCAAGTACCTGGTAATAGGTACCGAATGGGGGGCCCCTGCTGCGAAAGGCGTATTGATGTCTATTTTTTCTAGTACTTTCGGCAAACCGATCTTGCTGACGACACAGACCAAGGCTCCAAGTAATTGTGTACGCGTTGCTATGAAAGATAAATGACCTTCCTTCCCAAGGACACTCGGCCAGGCCTTAATCCTGAGTGTGTGTGTGTGTGTGTGTGTGTGTGTGTGTGTAACTGTTTTCTGAAGGCCTGACAAGGCATCTTGATCATTTCCTCATTCTGAGGCCTGCCCACAGCCTCGCACACGGCCCCCCTCTCTGAAATGTTATTATTCTGTCGTGAGGCCTTCTTCGGCCAGGGTGTTACTTCATTTCCACCTTTTGTCTCAGGCTGAATGTGAAGGATGCTCTTTCAGCAATATACAGCCGCTTAAACTCCCTGCTGCTGCCTTACATAAATATACAACACCCGTCTCGCCCTATAACTCACTTCGGGCCTGGAAAAATAGTGACTTCCTTTATTGGTCAGATTCTCCGGCAATTCCCAACAGCTGTATGTTCCCATCTTGGAGGTTCCTTATCTCCAGGTTTCCATTTGTCTCAGCACTATTCCTGTGGACTGCCAATAAAAATGATTCCCGTTTTTATAACCCCTGAGAACACAGGAGCCAGCTTTCCAGAGCAACTGAGCCGTCCCTCCCCCCACAAATAAACAAACAAAACCTCTGGACATCTTCGCCAAACGGCACATGTTGTCTTCAGGAGAGATGGCCTTAGGAGCAGAGCATAAGGGGGATCAGTAAAACGCGAAGTGTAGTCTCTAACCACATTAATTACACCCATGAAAACCTGATTGTTTTCTTTCTCAGGAGAATACACTGGGAGATATGACAGGTGACCATTAAAATAACCTTTGTTCGTAGGTATAGGTGATATCCATATAGGAAAGAGATTACATCTAAATGGATTATGACGTTCACATTATATTACTCTCTCTTCCTGAATAAATCTAATTATGTGAATTATCTGAATTCAGGGTGATTTTAAAAGCTGGGAGAGTGTAACTGAATTTACCTTTGAAGGATGATTTTGTAGACAAGAGAAATGCAATTTTGAAAAATTAAAATTGCTATATAATTGGAAAGTATTATAATGAATAAAGAAACGTTATTTAGACACAGAAGCCAGTTACCAGTGGCCCTAAACCGCAGCTCTACTGCTTATAGCTATGGAATTCCACACAACTAATACATACTAAGTCTCGACCTCAGTTTCCAGATCTGCTGAGTGGGGGGCCTCCCAGGCCCCTTTTCAGGGTGTTTTGGAGATCAGGAAAGAAAATACTCACTACAAAGCTCCAATGATCCCTGCAGTGGGGTATCTCGTTGGATTTTCTTCTCTGTGATACAGTTCCAGGCACTGTGGAGAACTTTTAGGAAAAGGATTTGGAAAGGATGGAAGGCACGTGAGGAAGACACCGAGGCCACTGCTGTCACAAGAGTGTGTCCTGAGCCAAGGGCAAGAATATTAAAAAAAAAAAAAAAAAAAACCTCATGTGTTCAGAGCCGTGCTTAAAAAACGCCAATTCAGAGGAAGGGAAGTGAGGCCGGTGAAAGCCCGCGATGCCGCTCTGCCTTGTGACCCCCTGACTCTGACTCCTCCACCCCGCCTCGGAAGAGGACCGAGGACGCTGATACACGCCTGGGTCAGCGGAAGGGCTCGCCTGGGAACTTCTTGCCAAGCGGAAATGGACAGTTTTTCACCATCTTAGGCACAACTCTGCTTTGGGAAGTTATTTTCTCTTCCTGCTCCCACCGTCTGACCTCACGTCAGGTCTGACTGACAAGTTGGGGAGGCCGTTCGCAACAGTCAGCCCTTTAAACCTGTCCGCTAAAATAGTCCCCGAATAAAGTGATAGTGTCTTTTAAGCATGGGTGCTGAATAGCTTCTAGTGTTGTGCAGTCTTTTCATTCTCGCTCTCTGTCCTTGACCACAGGTACAGAGATAGACAGATGTGTGCGTACAAATTCTTTAATCTTTTTTTTTTTTCAAATTCTTTAATCTTTTAAATCAAACCAAGATGGTCCCTCCGCACGTAGGGCGATGGCCATCTCACCGCCAGCATCATGAACAGCAGCCCTGAGTACTCTATCGCCCATTTCCTCAAGCAGCTGTGAGTAGAACTTAACATTTTCTTGGGGTCAAATGTTCCTTTGTCAATGGGGAAATTTTTCTGGCCTAAATGAAATGTTACAAAATACATTTTCCCTTCACGAAGCTCTGGACTCAGAGCTGTTTTATTTATCTGGCCGCTCTGAGTACTATAAAACATGCTGTTTCACATGGTAACATAAGCTGTTTTTAAAGTGTGCCCTGAGTATTTGCAATTGTTATCAGGCCCAGATGTATCCGAATGTCAGCATGACACTTTGGTCCTTGGCTCAGATTTACGGAGTGTAATTAGCTCAAAGGCCTCCAGTGAAGGCTGTAATAGAAGCACTGGCTGAGAGTGAAGATTTGCCCACTGTCCTCCCCCTTCTTCCCACCCTCACCCCTGAAAAGCAGTGGCAGAGATTCCAATCTGTCGTTCAGGATGCTGGGTCTATTCTGAGTAGGTCAGATGCATGTTTTTGTTGAGACTTTCCATGAGAGAGAGTCTGTGGTCAAAATTAGCTCAAGCGAAGAGAAGACTCCTAAACGCTAGAACCGGAAGTAGATGAGTTCAGGAGGCCACAGAGAGAAAATGTGATCCTCAGGAAGGGCTAGGATCACACATGGGAAAGCCAAAAAGGTCACAGCCCTTCGCTTCCTTCTCACTTCTATGCCTTCAGCTTTTAAAACTGGACCTATGAAGAAACAAGATCAATACAAGGAAGGCTTTGCAACTGGTGTGCCGTCCTGTGGCTCGCTTCAGAGAGAACTTGGCTATTACAATGCAGGTACAACGTAACCCATCAAAGACAAGGACTCACCTGATTCACATGCTTAGGGACCCTGGTGAGTACACTGTGTTCAGAAACAAGTACAAAAGCAAACATGAATAGGTGGATCATTTACCCATTACAGTGCACATTAGTGAAACCACTGCCATCCCTTGTTGACCCTTTTACAAAATCAGTTCATGCCCTGAAGCATGAAATTTGATCGTAATTATTTTGGCTTGCTCAGCTACATATATTATTGATGATCTTTCCTAAAAATCACCAGCCTTTTAGGAATCCTGCCGCAGTGCTTGACTCAATGACCTGTAAGGTATACCTAGTACAAAATAAGCCAGGCAGGATTTCTGTATCCATGGTTCCATAGAAATTCACTCCCTCTAGAGAGAGAAGCATTGGCTTTATTTAACAGTAGCATGAAAAAAACAGGACTATATTTGGATTTTCCAGAAGTCAAAATCTTTATAAAATATGCAAAGTCCACATGGGTTAACTGACTAGAAATCTCACGTATCTTAGAGTACTGGAAGTAAGTACAGATATTGCCCTTTGATGACAAAACAGAGCTCGTTTTCTTAGAAGTGCCTTTAAATGATAGCTGGAGGTGATTTTCTAGCTAATATAAGGGAAAGGGGTATGATGGTGAGAACACACATTGAAGTGAAGACTCCCACTTTGTGTTTATCAGTTTTGGAAAATTTCCCAATTCTGCACTTGGCCTGCTTGCAGAAAACACAAGTGAAAATCCCAGGTATGTACGTAGATCATGAAATCAATCAAATAAGTCAAATAACACAAGATTATCACTTCTAAGGGCCCTTGGTCCCCGAACTGAAAAATAAAAGCTGATGGTGTTTATGAATTTGATTATACAACTCTTCACCTCCCCTCAGACTGTATTATCTTTGGACTGTCAAAGACTTTTCCTAATAGGCACAGAAAGTCTCCTTTCATCATACAGGAAATACATGGCATCATTGTTTTATGGTGTTTTGCACTTTGCAGATGTTTTCCCTCCGCTGTGAGTAAGAAACCCTAACAGGTACTGACTTACATGCCTAGACATCTGATTTCTGCCTAAATATCATGCCACGACAAGTTCCAATGGTTTAGGGCAAATTTCTGTTTTTTTTTTTTTTCAATCTTTGCTCCAAATATTTACCCCAAACTCACTCTTTTGGACACTTGGCTGAGATTATGTGCACAAAAATAAACACCTATCACCCGGTTATCTCCATCTTGCCAAGTGAGACTAGTATTTTTCAAACTAAAAATGCAATTAATCCTAGATACTCTGGGCAAGATGAAAAACAGAGGGTATACTTTAAGGGAATGACTACAGAAATGAGTCCCTAGAGGGTGATTTGGAGGGAGGGAAAATTCACTAAAGGGGGATTTCTGGGAATTGCTGGGGAGTTCCAGTAGGAGCTAAGCAACTGGGTGGAGGCAGAATTCATGTCACACAAAGAAACCTCTCAATGAGAAGTTTATGAGTTTGCTTGAACCTCTGAAGTCTTCACTCAAAGAAGTAGTGAAATTATTTCAAAAGCTCGAGGTATGATCAAATATCTCTGCTCTGAATAGCCAGAACGGTGCGTCTAACCTCAGGACCTCTGTAGGACTCTGACTGGCTATGATTATTCTGTTTTCTCTCTTGGTCTGTCTTTGTTGGAACATAAGGAAGTCCTCTGTAAACGAACTGCATTACTCCAAAGGTGCTATTTAAGGCAGGGTCATTTCAGGGAAGAAGCAAAGAGGTCAAGGTATAGCGAGATAAAGGAGAGACTTGCACAGTATCAATATTCAAAGAGAGATGAAACAGAAGTAGCAGACACCAAATGAAGAAGGAAATCCCTTCTTTGCTGAAGATGTTTCCTAAATTGTGAATAAACAGAGAAGAAAAAGCACAGATACTTAAGAGGCATGACAGCAGGTAAATAATGGAGTCACAAGAGAAACGCTCCCATCTTCCCGTGTGAAGATGCTCTTTTCCCTTCCCTTCCCAGTCACCCCCACCTGGCTGGGTCTTGCAAGCTCTCACACCCCTTCTTAGGAGACAGTTTCCTCCTGCAGCCTTTGTTCTGCAAAGTCAACACGGCTTATGAAAATCAAGTTGTATTCTGTATATTTAATACATCATCTCTAAGGATCATCATTCTGGAATCTGAACTTGTTTCTGTTATCTAGCTCCACTTGACAATGATTTATGAACCAGAAAACAAGACAGCTTCATTTTCATAAAGCAAACGGAACCTTCTGGGCCGGGAGGAGCTGTGAAACTTGTTTTGACTAGTAAACTGAAACAAACATGACATAAAAGTCAATATGACTGCACCACTGGGCTCTCATTTCGCAAAATAACTTTTCCCCCCACTCCAGCAGGCTGACAGTTGAAATGTTGCATTCTCCAGCAGCA
>PVIC010022070.1:0-28001 GCA_004025085.1 Thryonomys swinderianus
AAAAAAGTTTTATTGCTCTTTTTCTTATTATCTACCCTTTATTTTGTTCTTTATTTATATTTAAACTTTGTCTGATTTATTTCATTTAACATTCTAGTCTTGAGGTGTACCAATTTTCCTAGCAAATGGCCAACATAATGTCTTAAAACAGTGCCTGACAAAATCAGCTGTCTGTCATGTCAGTAATGCAAGATGGACCTAGGAGGGATGCTTTGGGATAGTGGTATCTTTGGATAACAGGTCCCTTCTGCTCTGAGCTCTTCGCTATTGAGACTGATGTGGAAGAACCTGTTGGGTGTTGTGTAGCTGTTCCAGAAGTTGGAAGAACGTCAGTCCACCGTTTTGATCTGGCGTTCTTGAGGGAGCTGGTTTGTCACACTGTTTCTCCTTCACAGAAAGAGCTAAGGAATGGGTGGCATGTGGAAGACCTTCAGGGTCTGACTCAGGATTGACAGTGCCTTGGGATCCTGAGTGTGAAGTGGTTGCGGTAATGCCTGGGTTGATGGGGTGGGCCTGCTTGATTGTACTGCACAGGAGAGTCCTGGCCTGCATATGGGAATGCAGGGAGGGAGATGCATTTTGAACTTAGGATCTAAGTAGGAAATAACTTCTCCCACAAAAAGAAGATGAAATCTGCCTTTCATCTCCAGTGCTAAGGTACTGGCTATGAGAGCACAGCTCAGGGCCACTGGATTGGAGAGGAGTGTAGAGCTGCCATTCATAATCCTCAGGTGCTTTTCACTGCTTCACTTCTCCAATCAGAAAGAGAGCAAATACACAGAGGGTAGAGCTCAGCGGTACTGCTGCCTGCCTAGGAAGTTCAAGGTCCTGAGTTCAATTCCTGGTTTGGGGAGAGGATGGATATTTATGGGTGGCCTCTCCTGTGCTGGACTCTCAGCAGAAGAATGAGAATGATGCAATCTTTTCATCCAGGGAGCCTCCCAAGTATAGGAGGAGCCAGGAAATCTTGGAGATACAGATTTGTCTGAGACCTGTAAGCCAAGGGAGTTTTATTAGAGAATGTGGATGTACGAACTGTCAGCAATGGTGTGAGGTATCTTCTTGGTCCTAGGAGCCACCCCAAGAGCCGCTGAGGTGTTCAGATCATTTGTGGGCTGTAGGAGGCCCTGGGGAACCCTTGTCTTCCAGAAAACCCAGTGGTCCAGGGGAGGCTGAATATGTTTGAAATGATACCTGGAAAACACTGGCTGTGAACCAAGGCCAAATAACTATAGCAGGTGACTTCTTTCTGTGACTATTATCTTGTCCCTGGACAGATCACAATTTCCAAGGTCCAGATGTCTGTACTTTGAAGCTCCCCAGAAGATTCTACAACAAATGGGGACTGATGAACAATTCTTGTAATTTCCTATTCTTTGTAGGTCAGAGAACAACAGGTCAGCTGTCTGGTGGGCTTGACCGTTTGTATACTTCGAGATATTATTGAGTCATTTCCAACTTTTTCTTCCTCTAGTTTTACTCTACATTTTGGTTGACATTTGTGTGCTGTAATCTTTTGATCCTAAACTCTCTACATCGCTCTTCACTTGTAGGAAAAAATCTTCAGACACTGTCTATTGTGAGTTCCGGTGGAAATTTTTCTTTTCCTCAGTTATGTGACTTTTCCCCAATATAATGTCAGATGCTGACTGGTTTTCTATAGAGTTATACACAGTGTTTTTTTATGATACTATTCATCCATGAAAAAGAGTATGCCAAATGGTATTTACAGTGCCCACAAATGGATGGGTTACCTGAGTCCCTCATATTTCAGAAGGTACACTGTCCATAGGATTACATGAGAACCCATGACTAATTTTTGCTAAATAGTAACAATGACTACCTAAAAGATACCAATTTATGTCCAGGCAATACCATATAGTTCTAAAGAATAGAATTTCAGAGCTGGAAGGCCATATGAGGTCATATGTCCTAATAGCTTATTTTACATATAGAGAAACAGCATGTAAGTCACACAGAAAGAAAGCAGAGGTGAGATTCCCACTCATTTCTTTCAATTTCCAGCTCAGTGATATTTCCACTATAATAAATATCACTGGGGTTCCAACTGCTAATGATCACACCCTAATCCACTTTCTACACAGCGCTATTTTGGGACCTGACCAACCCACACATGATTTGAGACCCAAAAGACACCCGTAACCTCTGGCCTTTCACCACTGTGCCTCACTTAACCTGCATGAATAATGACAGGCTTGTGAGGGAAGGATTTAGGAAATAGTCCCCATCCTCAAACCCCACCTATTACAAATAAAATGTAAAGTAGTGCTTAAAATATGAACACAGCTAATCAATCATCCATCTACTTTAAAAGGCTGGTAATCCAACAAATGTCCCATAGTTAAAAAGTAAAAGCATACACACATTACTTTCCATATAGTTACACATACAACAACACACACACACACAACAAAACAAAAAAAAACCTTGGTCTATTTATACACTGTTGAAAGTTTAACTTTTTTTTTTTTGCTTTTTGAGACAGGGTCTCGCTTTGTAGTTCAGGCTGGCCCTGAGCTCACTATGGTGCCCAGGCAAGCCGCCGCGAACTCAGCAATCCTCCTGTCTCTGCCTCCCGAGTGCTGGGATTACAGGCGTGAGCCACCACGTCGGGCATTGTGGTATGCGGCGTTGATTGTTGGTGGGCGTGTCTCCACACCCAGCATTATATGTGGTTACTGGGGATCGAACTCAGGACCTTGCGCTTGCGAGGCAGGCGCCGGAACCACTGAGTTAACCCTCCGGCCTGAAAGTTTAACATTTTGTAATGAAATCCCAAGTCTTGTCATAACTCCTATTAGTTTATAACATGAATTTTACATCTTCTGTCATCTGTAAAGATTGAAGTGAGCTTTCTATTTGAAGAGCTACAGGGCACAGAAAGGCATGCTACAGTCACCTATTAGAGAATCTAAGCTCTTCCCAAGTTTTGTGTTCTAGCTTGGGGGAGCCATGCATCGCTAATGTGTTTTGTTCTTAGCAAAATCAGCATAATTGTACATGGAAGTGCACAGCACTGTAGCCAACACCACACCACCAAGCCACATTTTCCCAAATGGGATTTCCAAAGGCAACAGTGGGCCTGCGCCTCTGAGACTTAGCAGTCTGACTCTCACTGACAACTCCTACCTCAAGGACCAGGTGGGCTTCATTCCATGTGCTCGGAACTGTCCATCAAATCTCTCCATGCAGCTCAGGAGTCTGGCTGTCTGCATAGCCTGGTGAGTTGTCTTTTCCTTGTCTTTTTTTTTAATCTGTGACTCTTCCTTTTTGGTTGTTCTATTTTTCTTACAGGGAGTTAATAGGCTGCAAAAATAGAATTGCAAGTGTTTTCAAATGAATGCTGAGCATCCACACTTCTTAAAAATAAGAAAAAGTTTTTAACATGTCATCCTAGTACCTATTTTTGAGGCACAATGGATGATTCATGTACACAGGGGGTAGTGAGTAATACAGACTAATTAGCATATCCAATACCTTAAACTTTGCTCATTTCTTTATAGTGAGTTCATTCAAATTCCTTTCTTTTAACTATTTTGAGACATACAATATATTACTGTGTATCATACCCTGTTTAGTCCTATGACACCAGGACTTATTCCTCACATGTACATGTAAAGGTGTATCCATTAGTGGGTCTTTGCCCCTCTTCCCCTCTCACTATCCTCCCCAGTCTCTGGTAACCACTATTTTATCTCACAGATTCCTTACCATTGAAAGCATGCTGTGTTTATCTTCCTGTCCCTGGTTTATTCACTTATTTCTCCAGATCCATTCATGTTGTCAGAAATGACAGGATTTCATGTTGTGTTAAAAGACTAAAAATAAAACCCAAAAATAAACCAGAAACCTTACTATTGTGTACCTACCAAAAGGAAATGACATCAACAGGGCAAAAAGACACTGCACTCCCGGGTTTAGAGCAGCAGTGTTCTCAGCAGCCAGGATATGGAATCAGCATAATGTCCAGCAACAGAAAATAGAATTTAGGATAAAGAAAATTTAGGGCGTACATTACAGAGGGGTTGCTTGGGTGGTACCTGTGGCTTTCCAATAGGTGTCACTCAGCCTGATTCACAGGTGGATAACCTGACACCTGGAAGGGAGACTGCCCGCTGGACTGTGGGATGTCAGTCCAGGTGGCTGGATCCGATCACATAACTACACAAGTCACTGGCACCACAAGAAACTGCTGACCATCATACGACAGCCATGCCTTTGGTGGCCTTGTCAGAATGCTCTCTTCTCTCTGAGCACAGAAGAGGCATGGTGAGTACTATGCCTTTCCATTTTGAACTCTTGAGTTTTAGGAGGATGGAGTAATAAATATCCTTTGAAAGTAAAGAGGTTTCTTTTTCTTTGTCACAGCAAAACAGAATCACAGGATACTAGCACTGCAGAAATTTGACCTTACTTTATGGGAGGAAGTGAGAGATGCTGGAGGTTGGCTGGTCTGCCCAGTATTACACGCAGTTGTGTCAGTATCTGTGCAAGGAAGAGAAGCCAGTTATCCTGACTTCTGGTTGAAAAATTTCCACAATATACATATATTTAAAACCTAAAGCAACTTCATGGAGTGAAGGACCTTCAATTTTACATATCACTGCCCAGACTGTGTTTGAAATATTCTCAGGAAAAAGCATTATAAAGTTTCTTTTCTCTCTCTCTTTTTTTCTCAGATAGGATCTTGTTTTGTAGTTCAGGCTGTCCCTGAGCTCACTATGTAGCCCAGGCAAGCCTCAAACTCAGCAATCCTCCTGCCTCTGCCTCCTGAGTGCTGGGATTACAGGCGTGAGCCACCACGCCCGGCATTGTGATTGTGATTGCACCATTGATTGCTAGTGGGCATGAGTCACCATGCCCAGTACTGTTGGATGTGGCTACTGGGGATTGATCCAGGGACCTTGCACTTGTAAGGCTGGTGCCAGAACCACTGAGCTAAATCTCCAACCTGCATTATAAAGTTTCAGTGAACATCCCTTCCCCTGTGTTAGCAAGTTATCTGTTATTGTAGCAAATAATTCAAGTAGCCAGCTTATAAAGAGAAAAGTTTTAGCTCAGTTTTGGAAGTTTCAGATCATAGTTGTTGGTCCCTTGCTTTTGGGGCTGTGAAAAGTCAGCCTTCACGGTGGGTATGTGGTGCAGGAAGGTATCACTTTGTGGCTGGAAGTGAGAGAGAAGATGACAAAGAGGCCGGAGAACCAGAGTTAAACTTATTTTAAAAACAACTGTATGCACATTTAACTTGGATCACTTCACCTAAAAGGGCCGTATTGTCATTTGGTCACACTGCCTGCCAGCCCTGGTCTTCAGAAGCAAGAACCACTGCAGCTCAGCTTCCTAATGTCTAGTGCCAACTCAAGGGTCTCCTAGTGGCTGTAGCTGCTCCCACTGTGGCCAGACATGGGTGAGGCCATGGTGTGGGTACAGACTCTGGACTCCCATCTATCACCTGGAGAGCCTGGAGTCTCAGCCTGCAGGTCAAGGAGAGTTGTACACTGTGGGGTGAAAACCTGGGTGCAGGTCTGGGCTGCTAAGCTCAGTGGCCCCGCTGTGAGGCAGGAGGTGGGCAGCACTATAAACTCCCATTCCTTCCCTCCCCGTCTTCCTGCTGCCACTTGTGACCTGCTCCAGGTAGAGCGGTAGCATTTGATCTGCTCTAAATGTCCTGTGTGACTGAACTGTGTTTCTTTTAAAGTGTGGATAGCTGGTCACACCCGTGCCTTGGCTTTTCCCTATTCCCAGTTCCCTTCCCTACCCTGCCTACTCTTGCTGCCCTGCAATTGTACTCACTCTGTCATAGCATTAGGACTTGGCACTTGCCCCTGGCTTTGTTTTCTCAGGAGCATGAGTTATGTAAGGATTCCTTGTGAAATCACACCAGGTCTTTCAGCATGGTTGCCAAGCCTAGTTTCTCCATGAGCTGCACCTACTGTGGACAGCTAAAGTGGCTCCAGGGCAGGAGTATCAAGTGTTCTTTGTGGGCACCCTGCTTTCATGGAGATGGCCACAGCCATGGATTATCTGCTGTCCATGAACTATTCCTCTTCTAAGTGCCATTGTTGTGTTATCTCTCCTCGCACTCAGAGGCACTGTCACTATTCTCTGCTCACAAATGTGAGACAGACAGGGCCTAGGGTGCTGTCTTCATTGTGGTCCTGTTGTTTTGTCCTGTGGGGTCATGCTGGCAGGAGGATGGGTAGGGACACAAGAATCAAAACACTGATTCTTGGTTGATGGAGGAAGCTTCTTTATTGTGCAGAAGGTTTTGGCTTTTATAGAGGAAGGGAGGGAAAAAGGGAGCAAGTCATGAGGGGATTGGTGGGCTTGTGGTGACATGGACTGAAGTGATTGGGTTAGCTGTGTGATGGGGCTGTACATGATTGGAAGCTATCCCTGTGTGTTGCTGTAAGGACACTGGCACTGGGCAGCATTTCCCCCTAGTTATATATATGTATAAGGGAGGTGAGAGGCTGTGCCTGTCTTACATTGTCCCCAGCGTTGAGGATCTTACCAGTCATTGGCTAGCCAGCCTGTCATAGAGGTCAGTGGAAAATGGTGTTGGGCCTGTCTTAGGTTGTCCTTAGTGTTGAGGATCTTACCTGTCTTTGGTGAGCCAGGCCATACCCATCATCTCGTGACTGTGCCTGTCTTAGGCTGTCCTCAGCACTGAGGATCTTATCTGTCTTTGGTGAGCCAGTCTGTTAGATGTATGCGTGATGAATTTGTCCAGGCTAGACTTGAAACTCTTGTGAGTCACTATTTTGCCTCCTAGTAGCATCTATTGCCTCAGCCAATAGCATAATAGCTTTGTAATTTTGATGATATCTCTCTTTAGCCCTCCTTATATGTAGCAGGATTGTTAAAATGGTGCCAACAAAGATTATCATGTAAGGGGAGGTTAATATCAGCCCTAGTAACCAGGTGGACAATTTGTTCCAACCTTGGGTAACTCCTTTCCACAATGTTTGCCAAACATTATCTATAGCAAGGAGGTCTAAAGAAGTGGAGTTAATGGCTAAGATAGTTTGGGTGAGTTTGGCCAGATGGGAACTAAATGAGGAGTCCCAAGTTTTCCACATATACTGTCCCAAGGCTTTAGAGGTGTTTTGGGTGAGTTGATTGACTATGGCAGCTGTGGTTACCTGATTATGAAGGGTTATGGAAGTGGTGGCTGCTGCTGAGACAATGGCCACAAGGGAGACAATCATTGCAATGATGGCTGAAATCCCGAGGTCCCAGTGAGGCTGTTGGGGCCTTTGGGTCGGGATGCTCGTCTGTTGGCTGGATCAGCGATGTTGTTGTTAACAAGGATGGGCAGCAAGAGGAGTGGTGGAGTCATCTAAGGAGGTGGCAGGGGAACTTGATCAGAGCCAGCTAGTGGTTAGGTAGGAGTATACAGTTGGACATTTCTCAAGGGTATCCAGAGGGGCTGGGGTTCTTCCTGTGAAAGTTGAGAGTAAAACAGGACAAAGCAAGTCTGTCGTGCGGGGTAGTGGACCATGGTGAAGGGAATTGTTTTTTGAGGAGTGTTTTTAAAGTACAATTGGTACGTTCTACAATTACTTGTCCTTGAGGGTTCTAGGGGATGCCTGTTGAATGTTGTATTTTGAAGTCAGCTAGGAAATGAGCTAACATTTTGGAAGTGGAGGTTGGCCTGTTGTTGGTTTTATTCTTGTGAGGGATTTCCATTTGGCAAAAACAAAGAAAAAGGTGAGAGATAACTTGTTTGGTTTTTTCACTGCAGAGTGGGAGGCACAGATGAAACCCTAATAGGTATCAGTGGTGACATGCATGAATATATTTAAGGTTTTTAAAGGAGGAGTCATGAGTGATGTCCATCTGCCAGAGGAAATTGGACTTTAATCCTCTGGGGTTCATACCCTGTGCTGTGAGGGACCCCAGAGATAAGAACAGGGTGCATGAGGAGCAGGTGCAGACTAGCTGTTTACCTTGTGATGGGGATGAAGAGGGGAACATGTGTGAGAGGCTGGAGGCAGACTGATGGAAGAGATGGTGGCTGTGGATGGCTAACGGGAGTTTTGTGATGGGATGTGGTCGAGCTCGGAGGGCAGACACTGATGGGCCCTTGACGGAGGCTAATCCATCAATGATTTGATTACCCTGTATCAGTGGTCCAGGTAGCTGAGAATGGGCTCCTAGATGTTGTAAATAGACAGGCTCTGTGCACTGTTCTAAAAGTTTTTGAGCCTGAAGAAACAAACTGTCTAGGGAGCTATCTGGCATAATTTTGATGTAGGCAAATGGGAGTCCTGTGAGAAGAATGACAGTTGCCAATTCTTTGAGCTGTACCAAGCCTTGTTTAGACTCTTTTATTTTTATAAGAGGGAGGTAAGTGGCCAGAAAATTTTTGCTTGGGTAATAACCAAAGTAGCCATATTGCAGTGGACTGCCATCTGTGAAGGCTGTGAGTACATGAGGGATGGGATGTTTAGCAACGGAGTTGGTGAAAACCCAACCCAATAGTTGAAGCAGTTTAACAATTGGATGATTTGGCAGGTGATATGAAATTTGTCCAGCATACCCTTGAAAGGCCCAGGCAAGAGAGTCCTCTAACATTAGAAGGCCTTGAAATCTCTGACAGTAGTTGGAAGACATATGTCAATATCCTTACCAAAAGCCTGTAGGGATCGCCTCCTAGCCTTTAAAATGAAAGCCACAGAAGGTGTGTTGATGGGTTGATATGCCTTGTAGAAGATCCAAGGGCCCAATGGAGTCCCTTGATAGGGCCTTGAGACTGCCATAAGCAAGCCAGGGGTACATGAGGGGGAAGGATTAGAAGGAGGGACATCAGAGGCTTAGTGGGGTGCTCCTCTATAAAGGAGCACAGCCTGTAGCACTTTATTTTTAAGCTTCTCTTCTCTTTTAAGCTGGAGTGAGAGTGTGTGGTGATAAGGGGTCAGTATTGCTGCACATCAATTGAAAAAGAGGCTCTAAATGAGAGGTAGGAATGGGTAGACAGGGATGAGCCCAGTTAATCTGACCTAGAATCTGTTGGAGCTGATACAAAGGGAGTTGTTGGGGATTCGAAATCTTGGGGACCTGGCAAGAGGTGGTGGTTAAGTCTATTTGAACTTCCAGAAATTGTAAGCATGGCTGTATTCAGACTTTATTTATTTGGAATCCTTGCCTTTGGAGTTCCTGTAACAGGACAGAAAGGACTTGGTGGAAGGTAGCCTCCTGGGACAGCCCATGAGGATGTCATCCATGTAATGGTAAAAGGTGCATGTAGCCGGTAGGGTCAGCTCATCTAAAGTGACTTTGACTGCAATTTGGCAGATTGCAGGACTGTTTTTCATTCCCTAGGGAAGGACTCACCAGTGGAATCTTAAAGTGGGCCCCTAATTGTTGAGGGGGAGTATAGTGAAGGCAAAACATTGTTGACCTGCCTCATGTAATAGGATAGAGAAGAAGCAGTTTTTGATGTCTAAGCAGGCAATATATTGTCCCTGTGGGATGGCTGAAAGGAGTGGGAGTCCCAATTGGGGTATTCCCAGGGGTTTTATGGTCATGTTGATTGGCCTAAGATCATGGAGGAACCAAAAACTGCCCATCATTTTTTGAATTATGAAGATGGGAGTGTTCCATAGACTTGTGGTGGGCTTGACGTGATGGGCCTGTAATTTTTGTTTAACAAGATGATGAAGCACCTTAAGTTTAAATAAAGGCAAAGGTGTCTGCTCAACCCATACAGGGGCATCTGAGGTCTGAAGTAGCTGAATGGGGATTGATGGAAGAAGGCTAGCAGTGACCTTTAGTATTGGGGGTGCTGTTCTAGGTTGTCAGTAGTGAGGAATGAACCCATTGCCTCAAGTAAGTCATGACCAACCAAGCAAGTTATTAGACATATCTTCTAAAACCAAGGGGCTAAATTTTCCCCAGTGACCATCAGAGTGACTCTAACTAGTGGGAGAAGAGGTGGTCCAAGAGGGGCTTGTGTCACCAACCCGTTTGACCTGTGGGCCTGGGATTAGAGGCCAGTAGGGGAGGATCTCTTCTTACGAAGGCTGATTTTGTCTGCTCTGGTGTCAAGGAGAAGTTTAAATTTTTTGTTTGCACAAAATAGGGTAAACTGTGGCTTAAAGCTATCTATAGGTGTGGTCCAATATACCTGACAAGGAGATGTTGATTTAAGGGCAGTGTAGTGTGGGGGGGGATGTTTCCTTTTAGTGGGGCTGGGAACTGCTCTGCTATTAGTTTAAAGGAGCAGGGTCAGAAGCAGAATGGGGAGTGAAAAGAGAGGGTGGGGGGGCCGTCTTTATGATATCTGGTGTGGCAGTCACATTTCTAGTTGTATTCTTTTGCACTCCGTGGGCAAGGAGTGGGATCATGGGAGGCCATAGAGGAAGGATTGGGGTGTGTCTTAGCAGGTAAGGGGAGTGGCTTGGCAGGCGAGGGGGCTGGGGATGGAAGGGAGGCCAAGCACAGTGGCCAGAAGGCATAAACATGACCAGGCTGATGGCAGTGCCAGCACATAAGAGGTTGGCGTCCAGGGGGTGTTAGTGCTACAGTGAATGCATCAGCAAGTTGTGAAACCAAAACTGAGCCAGTGGGAGCTCCCATGTCTTTGGTAGTGGGGATTCAGCCATCAGGGGATACCTGGTGCAAAGAGGTGATAGCTGACTGGTAAATTTTTTGAGACCCTCCAAAAATAAGGTCTTTGATCATAGAGTCACGAGCATCCAGGTGGGCAACTTTGGGGGTAACTGCCTCTATGATGCATTGACAGAAATCAGGAAAGTTTTCATTAGTGTTTTGGACAAGTTTAGACAAAGGGACTAAGAGTGGCGTGAGGGCATTTTTTTTGCCAGGCTGGGAGGGCACAATAGTGAACCTGGTCGAAACAGGGTTGGTTAAATGCAGCCTGAACAGTGACTTGAATATGTGGGCTGACACCCTTGAGCTGGTCTGCTGTTAATGGAACAGTGGGCGGTGCGGCCATGTTAACGCAGGCTCGCTGTTCACACTCATCAAAAAACATGGCCTTAAAGACCAGGAAATCTCCAGGTTGTAAACAAGCGTGCGCAAGGTCTGGCTAGTCTTTAGGGCAGTTGACCCCTTGTGCAAAATTATCAAGCAATTCTAGGGCCAGGGGCCTTTGAGGGCCATGATTGGTGACTGCAGCCCTAAGGTCTTTCCATAGCTTAGGGTTAGAAGGTGTCCAGTATACTTGACCTCCCGGTTGGCTGTGGACAGGGAAGGCCTTGCCCAGCGTGGGGGGGGAGGGTTATTAATGGGGCGGTGCAGGGCCGATGTTACGTGGGGGTTGCAAGCGGCACAAAGGTAGTGGGAGGGGGGCTCATCAGCAGAGTCATCTTCTGGGATGCGGCAGGAAGACGGAAGGGGAGGGTGTAGTGGAGGAGGTTTGTCTGAGGCACATGTGGGTGGAGCATTGGGGAAAAAGCCGGAAGAGAGGCTGAGGGGTGGGGTAGGGGCGGCTGAGGTGGCTCAGCGCCATTTTGAGATTATTCTGCGCCAAACGGGACGTTACCCATGATATGAGAAGGCCTAATGCGAACAGACGAGAAGAGTACAGACGCTGAAGGGGAGAAGGGGAGAAAAGGCTACGGCAGCACAGAGGTACATGTGGGAGTCCGGGGAGGGGGGTCCGAAACAAGTAAGCGATGAGAGAAATAAGTAGAGAAAAAGAAGAAAAACAGCAGCTGGGGAGGGCTGTAGGAGGGCTCCGTGAAACATGGGAGCCAGGGGCCAGTCACCGGCTGGAGGATCTGAGACCAGGAGTCCTCAAGGGTCTGAAAAGAAAAGGTGGACCAGACGGACAGGGGTGCAGCAGCACGGAAAGGAGTGGTCAGCAATGGACGGAGTAGCCAGGGGCCAGCTACTGGCTGGGGGATCTGAGACCGGGGGTTTGCAACAACAGAGTACTCACCCGAGAGCGGGGAGGATTACCCGCAGCTGTGTGTCCCACGTTTGGGCCCCAGTTGTTGTCTTCGTTGTGGTCCTGTTGTTTTGTCCCATGGGGTCGGGTGGGAGGCTGAGCGGGACACAAGAATCAAGACACCAATTCTTGGTTGAAGGAGGAAGCTTCTTTATTGCGCGGAAGGTTTTTCGCTTTTATAGAGGATGGGGGGGGGAGGGAGCAAGTCGTGAGGGGATTGGTGGGTTTGTGGTGCCATGTCTGAAGTGATTGGGTTAGTTGTGGGATGGGGCTGTTTATGATTGGAAGCTATCTCTGTGTGTGTTGCTGTAAGGACACTGGCGCTGGGCAACACTAGGGCAAGTGACTTCCTTCATCTATGTCACCGGTATGTGACTGATCCAGGATTGAAGGCCAGGTGACCTGTCTCTAGGGCCATATCCATCTCTGATAGTTTCCCATTTTCTCCATGGTTGGACTTCCAGTTTTGCCTCAGAATGACCAAGGTTTGGGTAAAAGACTCATCTTGTCCTTATGGTGAGATTAAGAGAGAGCTCCTACAGGGGGGTGCACCTGGTTCACAGGAACTGAGTGTGCCTTTGGTGGGGAGGCTACTTCAAGCTAGTGACAAACATAATGTCATAACAGAAGAAGGGGGACTTACACAACAAAGGTAACAGATGGTTCCATGGGTTTGGAGGTCGAGCCAGTCACTCTTGAGGACACACTGAGGCTTTAATTGGATGGGGGTGGGGCATGTCACATTGCCAGTGTCCACACACTTCCAATACCTGCTCTTATGGATGTTAAGGGAACAACTAAAATGTTGTTCTCGTAAACTTCTGGTCAGGTGTGGTGATGCAGGTCTGACACCCCAGCACTCTGGGAGTCTGAGGGAGAAAGATTATAAGCCCAGCCTTGGCAGCATAACCACGTAGTGAAAACCTGTCTCAAAAGAAAAAGAAAAAAAAAGATGGGTTAGGGATATAAGTCAGTGCAAAGGTCCTCTCAGGGCCTAAGGGGGAAATAAGACATTCATTTCCACATTCAAAGTCAGGATTCTGGCCACAGCTCACAGATCTCCCTATAATACATGACACAATCCAGATCCAAACTATAACATACACCCAAAGAGAAAAAGGATGAAATAATTGGAAAATCAGGGGTTTCCAAGTTTCAGTACAACATTTTCAGTGAAAATGTTGAGATTATAACAAAAAGAAAAGATTACATGGAAACTTAAGGGTCAAAACATAATATAAGGGAAATATTAGAGGAAAATTTGTTGTTTCAACTTTGAGCAGAAAACAAAATTTAGAATAGACAAAAGAACCATGCCTGGGTCTGGTGTGTGGTGAAGAAATCTTTTTTGAATTTTAATTTTTGTTGAAGATATATGTGTACCAAATTTAAAGAGTCACTTAGTTATACAAGTTTCATTTTTTTTTTAAAAGGGAATTGAGCATTTCCTCTACTCTCCTTGAGGAAGTAATCAGTTGCATTGCTTTTATCATTTACTGCTACTTTTTACTTCTCAGTCTTTCACTTCACTATTTGACTTTCCTCTGGAGAGCAGAGGCTGCTCTTTCTTTCCTGCCAGACATTTACAGTTTCTCATCCGTTAGCCTCCCAAGTTTTGATCAGTTTAATTAATGCTTTACATTTACTTTAGTAACTAAGTAAAAGCTGTTCAAAGCTGAGCGTTAGAGACAACTAGCACTGATTCTGTGTCACAGATCCCCTCATTACTTAGTAGCCTGAGACAGGCATCTTTGCCTCCCTCAGGAGTCTCTCTGAGGTGGAGCTGGGATCTCTGGCTCAGGGTCTCTGGAGAGAGTCATGCTGGCTGCCGAACCCGCACAGGTCCTAGGATCAGCAGGGGATGATGCCTTTTGAGGCTTTCCCTAGGCCTCAGGTCCCTTGCAGGCTGTTGGACAGAAATCTCCATTGTTTACTGCCTGGCCTTTTCCTAGGTTATCCCACAACTTGGCATCGGGCTGCTTTCTGAGGGTAGGCAGGGGAGAACATGATCAAATTTGCCTTTTGGTTAAGTTAACTAATCTTGAAAGGACATTCCATCACTTTCTGATGGAAAGACACTAAATTTTTATGCTCAAGGTTGCGAGAACTGGTATATATTCATGTTTTTTATCATGTAATATGCTTGTATTTACTTAGAATGTTTTAGGCACTTCAATCAGATTTTATAATTTATTTTCTATGAAGCCTTTCCTGTTAATTTGTTGAGCACTTTTTCTTAGTATAAGGTCTAGCAAACTTTCTCTGTAAAGGATAGCATAATAAATATTTCTCACTTTGTGGGTATTGATCTACTTAGTTCTGCCATTGCAGTGTAAAAGCAGCCATGGGCTGGATAATATTTAAGTTAATAAATATAGTTATGTTCTGATAAAACTTTATTTCCAAAAAACTGGATAGTGCACTGGAATGGTGTCCTTGGGCTGGTGTTTATTGATCCTGGATTCAGGAAACCTTCATAGGAAAATTCCAATTAACTTAAAAACACAGGAGGAAGTGTGGATCATGGATCAGTAGTTTCAAAGACATTTCACTGACTTTGATGTCTGAAAATTATTTTGGAAAGTACCTTAATGTAGCAGTTCTTCCACAGAGTATTTGACTTGTAGCATTTATCAAATCTTATTGTACTTACTTGTAGTTAGGTATGTCCCTCTAGATTGTAAAATCTCTTAGGGTAGCGCCTATGCTTCACCTAGATTTGTGATGTCCTCGGTACACTGGCATAGGGTGGACAATCAATAAGCACTACTTAGTGGGCAAGATGGAGGAAGAAATGATTTCTTAGAGTATATGAGACAAACAGTTATTAAATTTGGTTAGTTTCTCTGTGAAGGTTCCTTTCTGACTAGTCCTTATTTTTGGTGAGAAGTAGGGTTCAGCACAAGCCTGCTGATTTCAACTTTAGAGGACTGTAGGTCTTCACTGCCTGCAGTGTGGGCTGCTGGGGTCCACAGTCAGCTGTGTTGTGGCTCTGCGGTGTGCATACTGATTCACGTGGTAGACAACATCCTGGAGATGGCATGAGTATCTGATCTAGACTTGTCACTTTATTAATCTGTCAATCTTTTGCAAAAGAGGGGGGGGGAAATCATAGTACCAGGAAAAAAGAAAGAAAAAAAGACCAGAAACAATCAGCTTCCTGATACGGTCAGCTTCAATGTGCAGCATGTTCCTCCTCCTGACTGAGCCCAACTTGGGAATGCAGTAGATCTTCTGTGCCAGGGAATCCGCCTGGTCAGATGCTCATCGTACATGTGGGCACAAAACTGTCAGAATGGGATACACACGTAGCAATCTTGAATTAAATGAGCTCAGCACAGCAACCGATTGGGAGGAGAGCGAGTGACAGATGCAAACCCAGGAGGAGAACTTAAATCCATGTTGCTTCCAAGAAGGAGGGCGAATTATGATCTATTTTCTCAAAATCAAATACTGACTATATTACAATAAGAATGTTCAAAAGGCATAATTTAAGCAGTTTTTCTCCAGACACTTATATTCCTCTCTTCTTTATGGATCATTCTTCAAGGTCTTCCACAGCCCAAAATGGCCTGGCTCTCACTGCTCTTTCTATCACTGAGCACCTGTCCCTGAATGCATATATTTTCAAAAGTCATTCCTTTGCTTTCTTTGCTCACACTTTTTTAGCCAGCATGACAGAAGTCTGCAGTGTTTCCTCAGTGGTCTCTGTCAGGAAGATGCAGGTAAACATAATGGAATTCTCAAGCACTAAGACCTCCTGCCCACAGGGACAAAAGAAATTATTAGCTAATTAAAACTGCCCACAAGCAAATAGCTACTGTTGATATCATCTCTGTCTTGGTAACTAAAATGCTAGTATTATTATACTTAAAATGGCTAAGATGTTTGAAAAAAAAATCTCTATAAGTACAATTATTTTCCTTTATCTTCAGCCAGATTTTTAATAATTTGTCCAAAAATAAGTACCTTTTCCCCTCTAGAGTTGATACATCTTTAAAAACAAGTTTTAGTGAGATAAATTCTCATATTACAATGTATTAAAATACATTATTCAGTATTTCTCATATACTTAGAATTGTACAATTACCACTATAATCTAACTTTAGAACATTTCATCACCCTCCAAAGAGACTGTGGTCCATTAACCCATTTCCCACTTTACACCCAGCCCTTGAAACTCCTAATAAATATCTTATTGTAGTAGATTTGCTTATACTAGGTATTTATATAAATGAAATCACATCATATATGTCTTTTGTGATTTTTTTCTTCCACTTAATATTTTTGATCCTTCTTTACATTATATCATGTGTTAGTACTTTTTATTACTTTATTGCTGAGTAGTATTCCATGGCATAAATATACCACCTTTGTGTATCGAGTCATCCACTGGTAAATACAGATGCATACATACTTTTTGGCTGTTATAAGGAGGTTGTAATAAAACGCTGTGTATGAATTTCTGTAGAGATACACATTTTCATTTCTACTGTAGTTTCAGTTTGTAAGGGAATAGAATTAATACAGAACACATAATTTATAGGATTATTTTACAATATTCATCCAAAAAGTCAAATGCAGAGGAATACAAGAGATCTGTCCAGTGGCAGAGATCTGAAGAGTCCAGCTGAGGGCCTAAATCCAGGACAATGTCCTGCACAGTCCAGATAAAGGCCTAGAGCCCAAGGCATTGTTGTCCATGAGTCCAGCTAGAGGCCTCAAGCCCACGGCACTGTCTCATGCACATCTCGAGGATCTACACTGGGAAGGCCCAAGGGCCAATGGTGGAAGCTGGAAAGTCTGTGCTGAGAGGCTGGAGGACCTGTGCCACCAGCCAGGAAGGGGTGCTCAGGGTGAAGACGGGCCCCTCCCTGCTCAGTGAGAACAGCAGCCATCCCCTCGACAGGGAGACTGGCGCTCCTCTGACATGAGAACTGCTGAGTTTGTATCAGGAAAAACAGCCACAGCAAGCTTCTCTGGGAAAATCAACATAAAACCTTCCCTTCCAGTTCTCTTTGTATGTTGTTAGCAACAATTGTCAGTTGGGTCTTCCACACTCAGAACCACACTCACTCAGCTCAGTTGGGCATTCTAAGTTGACCTCTAGTTAATCCACCACAATTTCTATTGGCTAGATATCTATAAGAAGAATTGGCAAGTCACATAGGAAGTGTATGGTTAGCATTTAATTTCTAAACTATTTTTCAGTCATTGAGTCATTTACATTTCTAACAGCAGTGAATGATGGTTCTAATTTTTCAATTAATTATTTTAAATGTGAATATCCAGTGGCTCACAGCATCATCTGTTGAAAACACTATTCTTTCCCCATTGAATTCCCTTAGCACTTTTGTTGAAAATCTGTGAGCTCTATTTTATTCCACCAATCTAGACATCTAGTCTTAGGCCAGTACTCTGTTGTCTTGATTGCTGTAGTAAAACTTGAAATTAGGAAGTGTAAATCCTCCAACTTAGTTTTTCAGATGATAACTTTTTAAAATAAGAGGTTGTCATATAAGCTGACTGTTGTATCTGAAGAAATGTTTAGATTTTCAAAGGCTTCAGAAGTTAGCAAGTATTCTTTTGTGAATGTCAAAACATTTTACATGGAAAGCTGTTCAACACATTTTCATACAGATTTGTAGTGGACATGAGTCAGCCTTGCAGAGCCTTACTGCAGAAGTGTGATTTGTTCATTCGACATTCCCCACAGTTTCCTCCCTGGCATGGCCTTGTGCTACCTGCTTGGGGAAGAATGATAAATGGGTCATGATCTCTGCTTTCGAGGTGCTCAGTCCTGCGAACTGAGTGTCTAGATTGTTAAATTCTTTCACCTTATAGACAAGAAAAAGAAGCTGAGAAAGAGATGGAAATCTGGGTGAAAGCTATAGCATTCACACAAATAAATAATTGCCAGTACACTGTCTTGCACACAGTAGGCCCTCAATAAATATTTGCCATGATTAGTTTACTAGATAGCGTGCATTTAGTTACCCATGGGCACCTGAACTCAGATGTGAGGAATATGTTCAGTCCCTTTCTGCAGACAAGATCTCACATTTAAAGCTTCTTTTGTGCTCTCTGCTGCCCTTGGGCTGTCAATGAGCTTTGGCAGCACCAGTCCTGCTGAGTGCAGTAGCCCGTGGCCTAGAGCCCACACCGGTTGGTTCTCTTTCCTCTGCCTGTGCACTTTTCCATACTAGATAACTTGAGACAGGTTAAATATACACCAGACGTTTTGCCCGAATCATAAGACGAAGAAGGGCAGGAAGAGGGAGAAAGAGCAGAGAGTATGTGTGTGGGGGGGCGTGGGGGAGGGTCAGAGGAAGTTTGACATCATGGGATTTAAATGGCTCTAACTTGCTTCAGCTCATTAGTTTGAGCAATTTAGACTTTCGGGAAACCTGGCCCTTCCCCTCAAGTCATTTGTTTAGTTCAGTCTGGTGGGTTTGGCCACTTCCCCAAATAGCTTTCTGGTAGGACAGGGATGAGGCCATTTCTGCCAGGTAGGCAAGTCATTCTTGGGAACCAGCAGCTGGTGTGAATTAAGCTGTCACTGGAGTCAAGCCATTATTTGTGACAAATGTCTGGCATCAGCATAGAGGATACCAAGTTTAGTTCAAAGGACAACTGCCAGATTTAATGTCCTCTGCCACTTACAGAGGAAAGAAATTTGAATAGGTAGTAAGGTTAGACTCACATTGGAAAGGAAAGCGAAAGTGGTGTCAAAGCGAGCAGGAAGCTGGGCTAGATAGGCTGGACTGGATTTTGGGTTCGATTACTGACCAGATGGAGACATAGGTAGCTTACACACTTCTTCAGCTGCATTTCCTCAATTGACACTCCATATCTTCTAGATTGCTTGTCTGTCTTTCTCATCTTGGCTTTCAAAGCACAGGAGCGTGTGTTGTGTAGATGTTGTCATTGGTGTATTCTAAGATTAGAAGATTTGGGTAACATAGCAGGTGGTCCTTCAATATTTGTTACTGTGGTCAGTAATAATACCAACCTTCCCATGGGGTTTATAGGAAGAGGAAGCAGCTTGGTACTGTAGTGTGCCCAGCCCTGGGCAATGTGTCCTGAACTATACTGCAGCGTAGTGAATGCTGTATCAGTAGGGTAACTGTGTGTTCTGCCTCTCAGTTGGCATAGGGTGGCACTGCTTTTTCAGTTCCTTAGATTAATTACTAACAGTTTTTTTCCCTCTATCAAAAGCTAAAAATAAAGCTCATTTAGCTGCTAAACTACATAGATCTCTTATGTGTAAATTTTTCACTCACTTGTTTAAGAAACTCATTTAAAATTATCTATTTGCCAACAGCCATAGTTCCTGTTCTTCCAGAACTGACTATGGACTTTGTACCTGGTGACCATAGCTAGTAGACAACCTCATGACTCAAATGCGTGGCTTGTTACAATAAGTGCATTTATATCCATATGGCTCTTTGCTGTGGTTTGAGAGAATTTTTCCCATTGATCAGTTTATATGGCCAGTAGTTACTTGATGAATAGCTGTGTCATTGTCACACTTGCACTGCTGAAGGGATGGGGATTCAACAGGGTGAATGCCTTGTTGAAGGCTGCATGGCCAGAGCGCTTTGCTGAGTCACCTGTCTGCTGATGGCCTAGGAGTCTCCCTTTGTGACTTTCGCGCCACAATTCAACATCGTTTTACAATGAGCTGATTCTTCTCATCATTTCTTATGGATATACAAATGGCACTTTGATTAAAGCAGGACACACATTTTGAATGAAGAAGGCTGAAGACCTTAATTCTAATTTCTAGTCTTGCCTGGCCAGTGGAGTATTTAATCACGTGCATGTCAGTCCCTTCTTTTCTCATGTTCCTCTGTCTCCCTCTAGTGACTCAAGTCTCAAATTACTATTACATCTGTTACAGGTGTATATGAAAGCACGGTGTGTGAATGTGTGCAGAGGGGTGTGTGTGTGTGTGTGTGTGTGTGTGTGTGAAACAGTGCACAATAACTAAAAAAATAAACACAGAATGTATAAAGAAGCTGAGCCTTATCTACCTCTTCTGTCTTCTCTTCCCTACCTCCCTCACCCTTCAAATGTGTGAAACTCTGTATAAATACCAAGGACACAGATGAAATCCTGGCCCTGTAGTTCCCACTCAGGATGCCATGGATGAAACAAACAGGATGTAAGATTCAAAGGAGACAGACCTGAGCTTTCCAGGCTTCTCCGTGTAAATAAGGTGAAACACTGGGTGTTCCTCAAGTTCCTGTGAAGTCTAGTTAATTCAGCGTCTCACATTATGTCTTATGGATCACTACATTAGTCCTCCTTTTCTTCCCTGCTTCCCATCTGTCTCTTTCCCCTCTTCCTCTACTCTTCTACCCTTCCCCTGGTGCTCCTGGTTTTATCTCCTCTGCTAATCAGCACCTCAGCAGCTAGGTATTGTCGCGACCCTCACTGATCCTGCAGAGAGAGACGCAACATGCGGAGCGCAAGCTTGAGCTTTATTATTACCCCCACCACCACCCTGCTTCCTGTATAGGCACTTACATATCTTTCCATGGGGGCCCTCCCATTGAGCACGGGCGATCCATGGGGGCCCTCCCACCGAGCACGGGCGATACCATATAAGGCCTGTGGTCAGCTTGTTTGTATTAAGCAACAGTCTCTGGCTTACTGCCAGCCGCCATCTTTGGGTAGTGGCCATTACGGCCCGCCACAGGTATAGCACAGTGCACTGCTCCGTTCTGCTGGTTGCTCTCATGCCTGAAGGAGGGAGGCATTGTTTTCCTCTGTGCTAGAACATCCAGTTTCCAACAATTTACACACAGATGAATGCTCATAGGTCGGGTTGGGGAGGAGTCAGCTTCTCAATGACTCTGTGCTCCCAGCATCTTAGTTGAAACAAGGGAAGGTCATGGGACAGGTGACATGTTCTACTTAGAACCCAAGAGTGAGGGAACAGGGACCTGAATGCCCTCTTTGTGGAAGGACTGGTGTGGAGTGATTTGGTTCTCCAATAACTTCAGAATCCAGCTCAGCATCCAGGATCTATCAGCATTCTGCTGCCTCTTGGACATGCCCAACATTCCTGGTTCATTCTCAGGTTACTCCTGATCTTTGTGGGTCCTAGATGAGATGTTTCTACCCACAGAAATAATGCTTTTGTCCAAGCCAGGGGTTGGAGGGATTCCCTAGGAAGGTACGACATAGATGTGTCACTTAACTGTAGGACCTGGCTGAAGGGATTGGATAATGAGGATGTGATTTTAGGGCTTGTGTCATTCAATTTAATTGATGTATGTCTTATTCTTGCAATTAGGAACAGTGTGTTGGAATCCAGTGTTTATCACTCTTATGGAAGTGGAAACAGCTAAAAGCTTGGGTGATGCCAATTGATATTTGTGTTATCAGGGTCTGAAGTACAATGGGTACTTAATGATCTCTTGTTTTAAGAATGAGTGAAAAAAAGAATGAATTTATCTTAGTTCTTTTCTTATTGCTGAGCCAAAACACCAGACACTCAAAGTTAAAGGAGGAAGTTATTTCAGCTCACGGTTTGTAGAAGTTCAGTCCGTAGTCAGCTGGTCCCAAGGCAGAGTGGCAGCACAGAGGTGTGCCAAGGAGTAGAAATAATCCTTGGCAAAGCAGGCAAGAGGCATCAAAGAAGCAAGCAGCAGCAGCGAAATTTATGTTGATAGGCCATTCAGGCTACACCACACCCAGGTGAGCCTTCCAATTATCCGCCTCCAGAGCTATACTAAGCTCATTAGTGGTTTAATCCAGCACCATACTCTTAATCCACGTTCATATATTTTAGATCTGGCCACTTTCAAAAAGCCCCACCTATGAATGCACAAGGCTTTGGTGGGACATCTAAAAAGCAGTAACAGAATGGGTGATGGTTATTCTTGGAAATATTTTGTTCTCAGGCTGAAGATTTAGCTCACTGGTTCTGACGCCTGCCTGTCAAGTGCCAGGTCACTGGTTAAATTCCCGGTAACCACATACAGTTATGGTGGCCACACTCACCAGCAATCAGTACCACATACCACATACTACAAATGCCAGGCTTGGTGGCTCAAGCCTGTAATCCCAGCACTCGGGAGGCAGAGACAGAGGATTGCTCAGTTCGAGGCTTGCCTGAGCTACATAGTGAGCTCAGGGCCAGCCTCAAATACAAAGCGAGACCCTGTCTCAAAACAAACAAACAAACAAAAAAACCCCAAACAACTTTGTTCTCAAAATTAGACGTGCAAGAATTTAATTTCTCCTTATTATAATTTAATCAATAGATGTGGGACCTCTGAAAACTTCAGAGAAGGATTCTGTGATTTTTGTAGTCTCCATGGTATGAGATAAGATTGAAAGATATATGTGAAGAAAAGACAAAGGTATAAAGATTGCCTGATTAAAAAGTGCCAACTGATTGTGACAACTGGGAGACCGTGTTCAGGACACGGCCATCACGATGGTGTGAATCTGAAATGTTCAGCAGGAGGTCTTTATGAAAGTGTTTGGATCATAGGGCTCTCTCCGACTTCAGCTGAGGATTAAACCATGGTGAGATCATAATTTGATGACCTTACTGGGAAGTAGTGAAAACTTAACAGTTGGGACCTAGTTGAATGTTGCAGATAATGTGTATGTGACTTTAGGGACTATAACTGTCTCTGCCCCTTCTTCTCTGACTTTTTCTCTTTGCTTCCTGGCTGCTGTGTTGTGAAGAGCTTTCTTCTGCCATGCCCTTTCTGTCAAGAATAAAACCTCTGAAACCAAGACTCAAAATAAATCTTCCCTTCTTTAAGTTGTATATGTCAGGTATTTTGTCCCAGTGTTGAAAAGCTAACACAGTCACAGTATTAGTTGCAAGAATAATGACAAGGAAATTAACTTGCGTTGTATACTGGTACAAATTCCCCAATGTTGAGTGTGATTGTGAGCTGTCTGTAAAATGTAACAATAAAGAATTCAATTTTAAGAAAAGAATAATGACATGGAGTTCTACCTTTCCCTTGGCAAGCTTAATTAAAAAGCAGAATCTTTAGTGTAAAGAGAGAGGGAAATGGAGGTTAAGGAGACATGGAGGGGAAAGAGAAAGGGGAGGGGCAGGGAGAGAGATTGAAATTGTCTGGAAATTATAACTAGAGGACTCACCCAAATATAAATGCTTAGATTTAAAAAAAAAAAAAAACCCTCTTGCCAGGCATGGTGGCTCACGCCTGTCATCCCAGCACTCGGCAGGCAGAGGCAGGAGGATTGCTGAGTTCGAGGCTTGCCTGGTCTTGCTACATAGTGGGCTCAGGGCTAGCCTGAACTGCAAATCAAGACCCTGTCTCAAAAAAAAAATCCTCTTCAATTTTCATATTGATATCATTTTTCATATCAGAAGCTAAGTTGTAAGCTGACTTGCCTTTTTCTGGCCAGTAGTTTTCCTGTGGGCAAATCTGTGCTTTTGGCCAGTCAGCTCTGGACCCTCTTGCTTCAGTTTTGTTAAACTGTTTTCCTTGCCTCAAGCCAAGCGAGGTCTCAGCAAGGGCTAGAATTCTGGACCTTGTATTTGTGAGGCAGAGGACCTAAAATTGGGCTAAATCATGGACCATCTCAGTCCTCTTTATAGCAGGGTTTTGAATCACATATGACAGTAATTTATCTAAGTATTAATTACTCCAAATTACTGGCATTTTTGTTGTGGGGCTTCAGAGTTCTGAAAGTCTTTTTGATCTCAAGAATATTTTCAATAATAAAATGTTATGGGCCGGAGGGTTAGCTCAGTGGTTCCGGTGCCTGCCTCGTAAGCACAAGGTCCTGAGTTCAATCCCCGGTGACCACATACAATGATGGGCGTGGAGACTCACGCCCACCGGCAATCAATACCGCATACCACAGTGCTGGGCGTGGTGGCTCACGCCTGTAATCCCAGCACTCGGGAGGCAGAGACAGGAGGATTGCTGAGTTCGAGGCTTGCCTGGGCTACTTAGTGAGCTCAGAGCCAGCCTGAACTACAAAGCGAGACCCTGTCTCAAAAAATTAAAAAAAAAATGTTATATGAATGGAGGTGAAGGGAGACATTTTAGAAATCAGAATTTGCCCAATGCCTCCCAAAATACTGTAGAAGATGGCTCAGTTTTTGTCCCCTCCCCCCCTTTTTTTCAGACAGTGTCTCGCTTTGTAGTTCAGGCTGGCCCTCAGCTCACGATGTAGCCCAGGCAAGCCTTGAACTCTGCAATCCTCCTCTCTCTGCCTCCTGAGTGCTGGGATTACAGGCGTCAGCCACCATGCCTGGCCAAATGAAGATTTTTTTTTTTTTTTTTAAATTCAGAGTTGGGCTGGAGATTTAGCTCAGTGGTTCTGGTACCTGCCTAGCGGTAACCACTGGACCCCGGTAACCATATACAACAATACCAGGCATGGCGACTCACACCCACCAACAATCAATACCACATACCACAGTGCTGGGCGTGGTGGCTCACACCTGTATTCCCCAGCACTCAGGAGGCAGAGACAGGAGGATTGCTGAGTTTGAGGCTTGCCTGGGTTACATAGTGAGCTTAGGGCCAGCCTGAACTACAAAGTGAGATCCTGTCTCAAAAAAAAAAAAAAATCAGAGTTGTATTGTAGGCCACTTACTGCTAACAACTAACCAAGTTACACTTAGACATATTTGAAAGGATACATTTGCACAATGGATGCTTTTAAACTGGCGGTTCCAAATTTTGGTGATAAAATAATGTTAAGTCGCCCCCTATTGTCCAAAATTTAAGTTGCAGAACATACCAAGGGAGAATTTCTTGATGTAATGAGAAAGCTTTTATAAAAAGATAGTAATTAGACTTTAAATGAAATAGTGCACATATAACGATCTGCGCATGACCCCTCAGTAAATTTCAGGGTTGTTTCCTTACACAGCTTATTCTAATTATATCCTAGAGGAGTTTTTACGTAAGTGTGAAAGGAAAATTTGACAAGTATGTTGGCCACACTAACTTTGATGCCAAATCAGAAGCAGCTTGAGTAGCTATCAGTAGAACAGTAGTGTGTTCACTCAGCGAAATTGTATGGATAAAAAATTAATTACTTACAGTTCTTTGTATCAGCCTAGGACCAAATGTTAAGTAACAGTTTATGTATATCTTTAGTATAAAATGCTCTGAATAATTTTACCCCTTTACATTCCTTCTAACAACGATGGTGAGTTCTTTTTTTAAAATTGAATTATTTATTGGTACATTTTATATACAGCTCACAATCACGCACAACCTTGGGGAATTTGTATCAGTATATGACACAAGTTAATTATCATTTTTACCCACATCCCTACCCACGGATGGTGAGTTCTTATTCTCTTGACTATGCTCCAGTATTTGTACAGGTCTGACTTGAGTGTTTGGCAATCTGATGTGAAAACCCATTTTAATTTTTTTTTTTTGAGACAGGGTCTCACTTTGTAGTTCAGGCTGGCCCCCCATTTTAATTTTTAAATTATTGCCTCATTACTGGAAAGTTTAAACATGTATTCATTTTACTTTTTCCTCTGAATAACCTGTTTGCATCTTTGTTGCATTTTTCTGTTGACTTGAGTCTTCTCCAATTTTTTTTTTTTTTTGGAAACAGAGTCTCACTTTGTAGTTCAGGCTGGCCCTGAGCTCACTATGTAGCCCAGGCAAGCCTTGAACTCAGCAATTCTCCTGCTTCTGCCTCCCGAGTGCTGGGGTTACAGGTGTGAGCCACCTCGCTCGGAATTGTGGTGTGTGGTACTGATTGCTGGTGGGCGTGAGTCACCACACCTGGTAATGTTCTTTGCATGTGGTTGGAACCAGGAACCTTACGTTTACTAGGCAGGTGCTGGAACCATTGAGCTAAATCTCCAGCCCCATTCTCCAAATTTTTGATGAGTTCTTTACATAGAGGTAATACATTATCAGTAGTTATACACTTTCTTCCAGTGTATATTTTGTCTTCTTTCTTTTAAAAATAGTATTTTTAAAAAAATGAGAATCAAGATGCATCATGTACAGGTACAAATTCTCAGTGATGAATGTGACCATTATATATTCCTAAAATGTATCAATAAACTCAATATAAGGAAGAAAAGATAAAAATAATACATATTTTTTGGCCTACAAAAGATTTGCATTTTAAGTTACCTGAGTTTATCATTTTTTTTCTTTATGGTTTGTTGTGTGCAAATTGTATATATGTAAGGAAGTTAAAATTTATTTCACCTAAGCCTTTTTAGAGTGCTGGGTGTCTAGCACAGGGCCTTGCATATACTGAGCACAAGCGTGTCCTCTGAGCCACAACTCAGCCTCTAATCACGTAGGTCTTTGATTCATGTGTAATCAATTTTGTGATAGGAAGTGGGAAGTTAATTAGATTTTACATGCACAGTAAATTGTCACTGACTAACAAATCCTTTTCTTCTTCAGGCTATGGGCTGTGAGCTGTGGGCTGTGGGCTCAGGCTACACAGGTCTCAGTTTTAGTTTCACCTTTAATGAAGGTCTGATTTGTTATCCAGCTTCTCTGGGCTTCAGTGTCTTCACCTGTAAACTTATAACAATTGTGCCTCTGTTATAGGAATGTTGAGGGAGATTAGACATGTTAAATCTAAAACAGGGCCTGCCACCAAGTTAAGACTCAATGAATGTTGGGTGTTATTATTTATAGTATAAATTTATTCTGCTATCTCTATCATAAATCAGCTTTGCTTAAGTGTCCAGGTCTAAAACTAGTTTTTCATGTCTGCACAAGCTATGTGATATTAATTATTATTGCTCTACAATGAGTAGGCAAGACTCTCACCATATTCTTCAAAATTATCTTGAGCCGGGTGTGGTGGCTTACGCCTGTAATCCCAGCACTCGGGAGGCAGAGGCAGGAGGATTGCTGAGTTCGAGGCTTGCCTGGGCTACATAGTGAGCTCAAGGCCAGCCTGAACTACACAGCAAGACCCTGTCTCAAAAAACAAAAAAACAAAAAAACCAGAAAATTATCTTGACAACTTTTGACCTTTATTCTTGCAAATCGCTTTAAGGTTAATTTTCCCACTTCTCCAAGCAAAAGAATGGTCCCCACTTCATCATACAGAAACAGTTGCTGGGATTTTGAGATGACACTTCTCTGTTGATTATAGATTCCCATCATTGATGCATTTATTTTTCCCCATAATAAGAAATATTTAGTTGAAATGTTACTAATAATAAAGAGTGATAAAAGGGTAAAACAAAATTGGAGGAACGTACGAATACAAAATTTAGGAAGTAGCTGCTACTTCTAGGCTACAGGGGGAGAAGACAAAGGAAGAGCTAAACATGGAAGACAGCTCCCTAAAGTGGAGGTGCAGACATCCGGGAGCAGGCGGGCTTGCCCCAGGTGCGTGCAGCTTGCTGGTGATCCGGACACCTAGAGAAGGCCTGGGCCGAGCCTGGTCTGTGGGAAGGGTCCTGTTGCTTGACAGGAACATTTGTCAAGATGCTGACATGTGAACACAGTCCCAGAGGCCCTCTCTTAGTTCTGTAAGGTACTGGAGACCCTACCTAGAGGATGAACACTTATGTGCTGCTGGAGGAAGAAAAACCGCCTCCAAAATCAGAGAGTATAGTTCGACCTGCCTGTCTTTCACTGTGTCCTCTATAAACAAGGCTAACATGTCTACCAGCCACTAAAGAAGGCCTGGACATAGATCCAGATTAAGTATCACACCACAGAACAACGCAGGTTGACTTTGGAGTCATTGTGCTACAGACAGTCTACAATACAAGTTCCTGCATCAAACTTGGCTACCTCCTCCCTCATTCCCCAGCCTCTAGTGGCTACTTCCAGGTGAGCATAGAACTCTTCCTGGGTTTTCCTAGCACAGTAGCTCACATGTAAGAGTACAGATGCTAGAAAAAGCTTCCTGGTCTCCACAGGCCTTTGTGCTCCGCAGATACACAGTTTCAGCTCTTTTTTTTTTTAATTGAATTCTTTATTGGTACAATTTATATACATCTCAAAATCACATATAACATTGGGAAATTTGTACCAGTATATGCCACAAGTTAATTCTCATTTTTACCCATATCCCTACCCACTCC